>JAJOOH010012305.1:0-26492 GCA_029582605.1 Solanum gracilifrons
GTAAAAAAAACATTTCTAGAGAGTACATTTCATCTCTATACTCCCTACCAGGTAAAACTCCATAAATCCACGTATATAAACAATGTAATTATAATTCATATCTGAAAATCCAAAACTTTTGAATTTCTTCTTCCTCAAACGATTTTCTAAATTCCAATATTTCACCGTCGATCCTTACATAATTTCTCGGTCAATTTTATTTTCCGGTGACGATGTCGACGGCGAGAGCCGGTAACGACGATAGTTCTAACGGTGTAGATACGACTCCGTTGCTTACCGATCAGGTTTTTAGGAGCCGACGGTTGGCGCGCCGGGCCCCGACCCTAAGAGGAGCGGCTCGATTTCTCCGGCGAGCAAGTAACCACCGACTGATGCGGGAGCCGTCGAGGCGCGTGAGGGAAGCTGCAGCTGAGCACATAGAGGAACGACAAAGCGATTGGGCATATTCTAAACCAATAGTGATATTGGATCTTATCTGGAACTTAGCTTTTGTGATTGTCTCAGTTTCTGTGTTGATTTTGAGCCTTGATGAGTTACCTTCTATGCCTTTGAGGCTTTGGATTGTTGGATATGCTTTACAGTGTTTGCTTCACATGGTTTGTGTTTGCGTTGAATATAGACGCCGAATTCAGCTTAGCGATTCCTCTCCAATTTTGAATTCTGAGCAGAGAAACGCTGCCGGAGGTTGGAACAGTTCGAGTTCCGGAAGTGACAGCGGGGAAACTGGTGATTATCAGTCCGAAGTGCGTCAGAATGAGGATGAAACTAGGTATAATTTCTCTTTGGAGGCATGTGATTTGAGGAGAATTTTTATTGGTGGCACGAGTAAATCTTGCTGTTGTTCATAGTTAGCACAGTAGTTGTTAATGCTGTTGTTTTTATCATTTCATTGATTTAATGAAGAAGGGTTTGTTTGTTAGGTTAGGATAGGCATTTGAGTTGAATACGGAGTAGTATGTATAGTTTCTTGGTCCAGGTGTAAGTTGCTGGAAATGAATTAGTATACTCCTCAATATGCTTCCTATCATAGTTATCATGTAGAGAATTGGCAGTCCATGTTACTAGTGCATTTGAAAGACATAGGAAGTGGTCAGTCAGGTGGGAGAAAGATACTCTTGACTTCTCAACAGTGCAGAGCCGAAAGTTTCATTAAGGGGTTCAAAATATGAAAAAGTTGAAGAGGGTTCAACATCTACAATATATACATGGAAAATAACTTTCACCATGTATAAACAGTATAATTATCCGCCGAAGGATTCACATGAACTTGCTGGCCCCCTTACTAGCTCTGCCCCTGCTTCTTAATATGTGACTATGAGGCTTGAGGTTATTGAAATTAATGCATGTGGTGGATAATGAAAGCTTGTCCGTAGTTTTACAAGGAAAAAGATTAAAATAAAGAGAGAAAAAAGAGTTTGTTGCCGAAGAGTGTTACAATGTTTGGAAGATAGTTCTTCTTATTCTTTTCTCTTGGTAGTTATTTCCTGCCAGTACCTCATTGTTTCTAGAAGACTGGAAATCATATAGTTGAGCCTCATAATGTATTAATGATTCTTAACATATTATTTCAGTGTTGCTAAGCATCTGGAATCTGCAAATACCATGTTTTCTTTCATTTGGTGGATAATTGGTTTCTATTGGATATCTGCTGGTGGCGAAAGTTTGACCCGTGATGCACCTCAACTTTACTGGTTTGTTCCAAGCAAGTCTCTGATTTCTGTATTTGTTGTGATTTACTTCGATGTGATGTTTATTTGGGTTCTTTGCAGGCTGTGTCTCACATTTCTAGCATTTGATGTATTCTTTGTTGTTATATGTGTTGCTGTTGCATGTCTCATCGGAATTGCTGTTTGTTGCTGTCTACCATGTATCATCGCTATTTTATATGCAGTGGCAGACCAGGTAGTTATGCAATTTTTATTTTTTTTACATTATATGTCACATAGTACATAGGAAATTACTTTCTTGGGATCTAGTTCCGATTATCAGCTAAATGATAGTCTGCGAGTGCAAGAAATAGATTGTGTTAAGTATGTTCGATATCTTATTCTTTGTTTCATCCCTTTGTATTCTATTATGGTTTTAATTAGCACCTCTTTTTTTAACTCATGGTTAGCGTAGATGCTCTTTTTCATATGCGATCTTCATGTATTCTTCTCTCATGGATGGAAGTGCCAATATAAATTTATAAATTCACAGGATAAATTGAACTGTTCCGAAAATAGTTTGGTTTTGTAGTAGACAGTAGAGACCTCTGGAAAAAAGAAAGAAGCTGCAATTCAACTCTGTAGTTTGCTTTTGTAGTAGACAGTAGACCTTTTTTTTTTCAATGAAATGATTCATTGACACGCATCAAGAAGATGCAGTAAGTACAAAAAATAGTTAGCTCCTATACATGTATACAACCTAAATTAAGATAGCAGGAGGCAGGAGCTAATAAATGTCAACAATGCCCTTGTATCGGGAACATACAATTTAATTTGTCATTCGGGTGGCAAATGGCAAGCAGTTGGCCCCTTAT
The DNA here is from genome assembly GCA_029582605.1 of Solanum gracilifrons. Classification (NCBI taxonomy): domain Eukaryota; kingdom Viridiplantae; phylum Streptophyta; class Magnoliopsida; order Solanales; family Solanaceae; genus Solanum; species Solanum gracilifrons. Next base: position 2,522 of record JAJOOH010012305.1, read on the forward strand.
CCTGAGGATATAGGTAGAAGAAACTGTATTATTCCCTCTATTTCAATCTAGGTGACATTTTCCATTTTTCGACATTCAAAATATTTTACACCATTCAATTTTTCATAAGTATTTGACGCCATTCTATTTCTATACAACTTTCAAGAATTCAAATTCATTAACGTTCAACTTTTAAACTTTGATGTGAGTTTCTCTATCAAACTTACTTTTGAACCATTACGTTGATACTTTTATTCCACTGTCTCTACTATAATATTTTAGTCAAATCTATACCTTAAACTTTATGCTTGATAACATATAGTCATTATAGAATGAAATGGAAGGAGCATATCATTTTCACACTTCATTCCCAATAACTATGCCTCAATCCCAAGCATATTTGGGTCAGCTACATGAACCCTCAATGACTAATATATAGTTTTCATTAATCAAGAAAATTCTTGTGTTGTAACTCTATAGTTACACTGTTTAGGTGGGTTATTGAGCAACCCTTTTATGATTTGTTAATGAAGTAGATAGATTATCATCTTACTGATGCTAAATTGCTAATATGAGATGTTATGCAGGATGTAGAAGGTCTTCTGATGTTGCTCTTTAAATGCAATCTTATTAACTAAGGGGTCGTTTGGTGTGAGGGATTAAAATAAATAGTCCTGGGATAAAATTTTGCTGGCTTGTTTGTTTGGTTACCATGCTTGGGATAACTTATCCCAGGATAGCTAATCATCCTGGGATAACTTGTTCCCAACCAAACGAGAGTTAATTATTAACCCCCCACCCCACCCCCAAATAAAAAAAATCCCAGGTGATTCTCTAGATATTGCAAAGAGATAAAATATGGATATGGACAGTATTTGAACTAAGAGACCATTGTATGTAGTAGAGGTGGGGGGAGGGTTCACAAATTGTCTGGTTTCTTGGTCAAAGGTTAGAATCATGTCTTGTTTGGCTGTAGTCTCTACCTTTGTTTTTAGTAGCTCTAACATGAGATTCACTTTAAGTGAAACTTCAATAAAAGATTTGATACAGTAAATTTCAGAAGTTGGTCTGTGTCACCTATCATTCTCCTTATGTCCATCCTGCTTAGTTTGCAAAGCTGGAGTTTACTTCACTACTTCTAGAATAAGACAGCTTTCAATGAAGCAGAGGTAATAATGTAGAACTGAACTATGTGGAACTCTTTGTTGAATCCACATATTTCAAGCTCTTATTTGGTTTCAGACCTGTATAACTTGGTAACTGGGGCCTCACTTTTCCTTTAATCTTGGCTACTCTAGGAAGTGTTTGGAGACGAGCATTCTTGAGCTTTCAAACATGCATGTAACATTCACAATTTGGCTGTCTTTTCCATTAATTAGTCCCACCAGTCGAGTATAAAACCTGCATCCACTAAAACTCAAGTATGATTTGCACTCTGTGGGGTCGGAATGTGTTTTACCAATCCATTTCTCCCAATTCACTAGCAGTAATACTCGGCTTTTCCTAAATCCCTTATATCTCTGATTCTCCAAATAGAAGCAAATTGCACAAACAACCTCTCTACCTCCACGAGGCAGGGATAACGTCTGCGTACACTCTACCCTTCCTACTCTACCCTTCCCAGATCCCACCTGTGGGAATACACTGGGTATGTTGTTGTTGGTGCTTAGAAGAAAGAAAATATATCATCATGGTAGTAAAATTGCTTCAACTCGTGTATGCTAGTTACTTTAGGGTCTTGTGATTTGTATGAAGAAGGCTTATAAATGCGAAATAGTATTTGGTTAACATGGTTGATATGATGTGCCTGATAATTGTAAGCTATGGTATGATATTGCATATGTCTAAGTCTGGATTACTTCCATTTTTTCCTTTCTTTTCAAAATGCAAAACGAAGGTATACGTACTCAACACTGTTGGAAATTTGAATTTGATAGTGTAGGTCCTTATCTTTTGTTCAAGTCCCACTTTGTGCTGAGTTTCATGAAAAGAAATATTTTATGTCGACATTATTCACTACCATCACAAAAATGAACTGGAAGTTAATGAAACAGTGTTCCTACTTTAGGATTGATGTACATTTGAATGATTATAATTTCAAATATCGCATGGCTAGTCAACTGTACAGAGAAAGTAACTGCCTTCATTTTCTATCTTATTCTATTAATTGTGTCTCTTGCATCCTAAAGTTTCTCCTTTAGCATCAACTGTCTGAATATCTTTCTCAAAATTGCTTTCTTCTTGAGATAGGAAGGAGCAACCAAGGAAGACGTTGAGAGATTGACTAAATACAAGTTTCGAAGACTTGGTGAATTTGAAAAACAAAATGGCGAGATTCAAGAATCATTTGGAGGAGTAATGATTGAATGTGACACTGATACACCCATTGAGCATGTTCTTCCACTGGAAGATGCTGTGCGTTCAATAAATTTCTTTCGTTGATTGGATTTTTCCATAAAGCCTAGGATAAACTTCCCAATCCCCTTCTAGGAGTTAATTTCATTCATTCTTGTCTGTTGCAGGAATGTTGCATCTGCCTTTGTCCCTATGAAGATGGAATTGAGCTGCGTGAGCTCCCTTGTCGCCACCATTTTCACTCTGTCTGCATAGACAAGTGGTTGTACATGAACGCGACTTGTCCTCTTTGCAAGTTCAATATACTTAAAAATGGCAGTCAGAGCAGCAGTGAAGAAGCATAAGACTGTAATACTGTAAATGCTGCCATCAAAACGAAGATCTTGTTGTACTTATGGGTGTTCGTACCATATTCAGACTTTTGTAGGTGCTTATATTCACACATCCTAGCATTGGCTTCTCTTGTCATGTTGTAGTGTGTATATTTGTGGGCTTACATGTTTGTATAACTTTCTTGTATATCACGTGTAGATGTCCAATTTAATCTGAGTGATATGTATGAAATCTCATAATCTTGAAGGTAGTGAGTAATAAGCGCACAAATTTTCTCCTTTCCCCTATTAGGGCAGCTTACACTAGTGTCGGCCAACTTGTGCATTTGTGTTTGTATTGCCATTGATCAATTCTTGATTTGTATCAAAGCTTAAGATATTACTAGATCTTCATATATTTCACTACATGTATCAGGTTGACGTGTACTAAAGCAGCCCTTGGCGCCATCATCCAATTCTCTTCAACAGCCAAGCATGATATTGTTATCAAAACAAGTTCGTCACTTTTTGTGTACCCAACATACGACAGCCCTTTCCCGGGTTCTTTAGGACCGATTGATTGTTGGATTGTTAATTCTTGCTCGTTAGTGTCTGCTATCCTTATTATTTATATTAATAGTCATAAACGATATGTAAGGATCACTATTACAAAGAGTATTACACCCTTGATTGTGAAAAAATAATTGCTGGTTGAACCTGTGAATTGTGTGAGCAGGATATTCCAAATTCAAGAGTAAAATTTTTGAAAATGTTCTTGGTGAAAAAAATGTGCTTAAGGATTTCACTTAATTGAAATGAGCCCATAAATTAAAGAAAATGGTGAAAAATCTTGATCCGCCCATAACCAAAAAAGGGTAACCATTCAATAAGAAATAGCCCATATATCAACATTTAACACCAACTAATCTCAGTTCTTAAATTGCATCACGCCATCACCCTCGTCTAACGTCTACTCTCATTAGCAGTTCATACATATTATCACTTAAACTATAAAAATACAATTGTGTTTAAAATAACATTATATACGAATAGCAAAACGAATTAGATTCCAAAGAAAATGTCGCATATATATTTTGAGAAGTAAGTGAATCAAGAAACGTTTATTTAGTACTACCAAAATTTAAAATTTTCTTTTCGGACATCATTGTTTTTATTGTTTTAGTTTTTTATTTTTTGATAGAGAACCAACTTTCAGATAAATCAGAAATGATTTTATACGGATTATTCACAGTCAAGTACTTAATACAACTCTAGCCTTGTTTTTTTTTTTTGTAACACACAATTCTCTAGCATTCTTACTTTCAAGCAAGTTCATACATTAACAAACAATTCACCATAGTATAATTCATCATCAGTCAAAACAGTACTGTTAAATAAACAAGTTACTCATGACTCATAGACACGAGAAGAACACTATTGTTATCAAGCAGAAATAGTAGATTTGAAGAGACAAATGAATACTACGTACATAGCAAAAGTCAATACACAGAGATTATTCTTATCCAAGGGTTTTACCAACCCCGCCCCCAGACTGTGTTTAGTATTCATATTATTAGGCCCGACTAAATTAGTAGTCAAAATTTAGGCACCCAAATGCAAGACATTTGATTATGGGCTGAAAGATCCCACCACTACCCCATATTTGAGTATTAAAAGGCAGATATGACATGATCAATAATAGTGTTATGATTTTGAATATGACATAGATCAATATTGTTATGATTTTGAATCGATCAACTACTCATTAATAAACGCAATTTAACGTATCTTTCTTTCAATTAAAAAAAAACTGCTTCCTTCGCAGTAATCCTAAAACATATCTATACAATTTCTTTTGTTGTTTATTTTAATCAATTAAAACAAATAGTAAAATAAAATAAAATCAAAATCTCTTCGCCATTGAATTACCTAAAAAACTCCCCGGATAAACGGGCACACCCGTAACAACCCCACAAGAACCGTTATAACTACTTCCCATATCTATCGGTGCGGCCGTCCACTGCTGCGTATAAGCCGCAGCACAACCGGCCGCACTTTGAGACGGGGGAGCCGCATTCTTAACCCTAACAGAAAAATTAATTATCCCATTCTTCTCCCCTTTTTCATTCCTAAGCCTATAACTCAAAAAATGCAAATAATCTTCGGGTAAAATTCCTCCAATAAAATCGGACGTCGGAACTTTTGCGATCCCAACGGTTTTGATCCCGGAGGAATTTTTACATTGAACCTCCACCGTTAGATGACGCGCATGCATGGGCAAATCAACGATCAATTTCTCGTTCCACTTAGGAAAACCTCCGCCTTCTTTATCCATTTTAGTTGTTTGGAGGTTGCATGAATAAGATTCTGATTTGATATTAACGAAAGCGTTCTTCTTTACCGGTTGCTTTCGGTTATCTAGAAGATTCTCGCCTGATATCACCGTTACTTCTAACAAACGCGATGAAGACGATGATAACGATAAAGGATTCATTGTATTGTTATTGTAATAATAATATAAAAAAAAAAGAGAGAAGAAAATCAGTATGTATATGCAAAAGAATAATATGCGTATTTATAGATATGTTAAAGGAAGGAGGAAAGAAAGGAGAGAGAAAGAGGGATGTTGGTTCTATATGGCCAGTCTGTTATTTTGTTCAATTTTGACGTACGCGTTTGACGTGGTAAAACTGACTAAGATATCCAATAATAAATGTTCGACGATTTCGGAAAGGAAAAAAAGTAGGATCCATGTTCATTCGGATAATAAAAATCTTACTTTCACATTTATCCAAATATATATATATATATATATATATATATATCAATTTTGATTTTTAGTACTTCGTTGTATTTTTATTTATTTACTGTATCAAATATAGATATTGCTTTACTTATTCAATTTGAAAATCAACAAATAATTTATAATGCTCTTATAATTAATTATAGTCATTTTTAATATATTTTAAAAATGTATTATATTTAAAAATGACGTAATAAAATTATTATGTTAGTTATTGATTAGTGTGTCAAACCATATATGGAGGGACGATTTGACTAAAAACACTCTTGAATTGACATACTTATTAACAAAACAATGATTGACATAATAAATGGATGAATTAAAAAACTTAAGATTTTCAAAAAGTCATATATTTTTCAAAGTAATTAATTGAGAGCATAATAAGTAAAAGAAACTATCCTTTCTTGATTTGTTAAAATAGCGATAACTGAAAAAAAATAGACAAATAATTAGAGACATATTAACTTCAAATTAATAATTGTGCATGTTGCAGGTGCGCACGTATTACATTTTATCAAAATCTGACGTGGAACCTGTTAAACTATTTTGGCCGTTGCAAAGTAAGTGTGATAACTGATAAGTACCTATTTGCTTCATTTCAATTTAAAAGCATTTCAATTCATAATGTGTTCTGGAAATCATTTCTTTTTAAGGAATATATATATATATATATTATAGTTAAATTATTACTAAATATAAAAATATGTCATTTTTTAACCGAGTACAAAAAATATATAAATTGGACGGAGAAATAGTTTTTTCACTCACAAAGTTGGACTAAATTAACTACTACTTCATTTTTAATCTCGTTTATAGCTCAAAAATATTGTTATTTTAAAATTAAAATTGATAATTATTTTTAACTTTACAATTAATATTGAAAATTACTTTTTTAATATAGCTCAATTTTTACAAAATATCTAGTTAGTAAAAAGAAATAGCTTAATAAATTATATTTTTTACTTATTTGTTTTCAATAAATATGAAAAAAACTAAAAGATCTAATTAAAATGGGACAGGAGTAGTAATTGTTACTAGAAGTGAGAATTGTTATGCGGAAAAGGTAATGACTATCTAACAACTACTTCCTCTATTTTACTCGTTCAATTTTTATTTTTTACTTGTCATTTTTTGAGAAATCAAAAAAAGATAATATTTTTAACTTAATTATACCTTCAAAATGTTTTTGAAAAAGGTAGACTTCATTAATGAGTACATTGATTTTGAAATTTTATCCAGGGTAAAATAGTAATCTTACTATGTCAATTATTATTTTCTTAATAAGCGTGTCAAGTAAAAAATGGACAAGTAAATAAGAGGGATAAGGGTCTGAAAAATATCCCAACTTTGGTCGAATTTGTTGTTGCGATACTAAACTTTCATGAGGACCTATTATCTTCCTAGACTATTTAATACCGTATTTTTTACCCCCTGAACTATTTAATAGTGTATTTTAAAGGTATATATGTGTCCACGTTGACACATTACTATTTATAATTTTGCATTATTTTTTATGTCCACGTGGGCAAATATATATGTTCAAAATACGGTATTAAATAGTCTAGGGAGGTAATATGTCCTCATGAAAGTTTAGTAGAAAGTATAGTTTAAATTATGTCCTTAAATATTTTTCATAATATAATATGCATTGTCTCACAAATTTAGTTATATAATAGAGAAAGTATAAAATAAGACTTATAAAACTTTCCTTTAAATTGTTGATATATAATTTGTCTCTGGAGGAGTAACGTGAATCATGATACAAATTATGTAATTCAATAATAAAGCTTGAGAAATTTCTCTGAAAATGCTTCCTAACCATAATTAGGTAAAGTAGGGGGAAAATCCATAATTAGGTACATCAACTTTTTCTCCACGGTTACATTTGTCATCATCATTAGAATTAATTTAAATAGTATGTTGTCAGTGTAAATATTTTTAAATTATTAAATCATTCAAATAATACATATAAATAATTAAGTCGTGTGGTCTGATCCTATTACGCACGTATATTTTTTATATATAAATGTACTTTCAATTCAATTAATAGTGGAGAGTTATCTTGTTTAATTAAAAAAGACTTGCAGGGCTTGTTGGAAACAACATCAAAATTGATCAAAGGACTCATAAATGGTTTAGAATTTATGGAAATACTAGTCAACTGGATCATGTCATATTACTTTCGAAATCATAATACATCATATTATTACGTTATCATGTATTATATTCATTTTGTTTTATACTACTTTTATTCCAACCTAATTCCATGTTGTACTATTCTCTATTAATTTTATGCGACTTCATTAAAAATGGACGGTTTTTTTTTTAGTTAAAATGAAGATTAATATATTTAGATATTATGCAACATTACAATGGACATATCGCATTACTGCTAAAACTAAATTGTTCTGCCACAATAGGAGGAGGATTTAGTCAATTATTATAGGAGTGTTTTTTTTTTTGCCTATTAAAAATAGTTCATTCCTTATCTATTATTTTCAAAAGAGAGAAGTATTGAAAATATTTTTAAACTTGACGTGAATTATTACTTTCATCTTCTATTGACAGTCTTAAAAACACTCATTTACTTGACTAGCTGAACTTAAATACACCTACGATCTTTCAACATGAGTGAAATATACCCCAAAATTATCGTCAAATTTAGGGATATTTTTAACACTTCTCTCTACTTTTTATTAAGAGTCTCATGTTCGTATAAGAGTTTGAGAACATTTGCTTTGTCATGTGACATATTGGGAGTGCATCTGGGGTGTATAATAATTCAATTAATCAAAGAAAAAATGTGTTTTTAACACTATCAATAATTCGGAAATGAAATTGAAAATTCACGCCAAATTTAGGGTGTTATGATCCGCCAGCATCTGACCTTGTTTAGCTAGCAAGTCAGTCAACCTGTTTTGTTCCTTAAAATCATGCTTGATCGGAGGATTCCCAGCTGGAGGAGTAACTCCCTGCCTTAAAGGCTAATAATAGAAAATGAAGTCAAATCTCTGGTCAAGATGAGATGAGACAAAAAAAAATGTTGAATGGTCACTTTCCATTACTAATTTTCTCAGAAATGCACTCTTTGGAAATCTTGCAAATGTGCAAGTCTTTAACGAGCTATAGTCAAGGTTTAAAACGTACCCATGGGTATTGAGCTTTGGTTTGTCATAGATTTTGAAGTTAGAAATTTAAAAACTTGAGTTTTTGAAATTGTGATTTTTAAAACTTGAAATTTTATTTGGACATGCATTTTTACTAGGAAAAAAAATTAAAATTTTATAAATGAAACTGGAGCTTTTTTTTTTAGGATAGATTTTTAAAATCTGACCAAAATCTATTATCAAACGCTCACTTAATTCAAAATTTTTGATATAAAAAACTTACAATATAAGAAAAAATGTCCCCCAGTGGAACAAGAAAGAGAATATATGTAATGAGTTATACTATTAAAATATTTTAATTTGTTGAAGTAGGATACTGATAATGTCTTATCTCTTCGAATTATCTTTTGTAAATAAATTATTAGATTGTAATGTGGAAATTATAATACGAGACTAAATAGTATAATGTGGAAATATATGCATATATATTACTTTTTTTGTCAATTTTTTAAAAACTTTGAAAGAAGAGATTTGAAGAAGAGCACTATTGTTATTTTATTAGTTTATTCGAAATTATTATATATTAAAAATGATATGAATATGATATCATTATTATAAAGAAAAACTACATAATTAGACATATTTTACTAATATATACACTATTATTATCTATACTTTTAAAATATTACATACCTTATCACTAATTAAGAGTTCCTACCATTCATACACTTACTTTTGGTACCACATACACTAAAATAGAGATAGACGACTGAGATTTGTTATACATCCCAAATCCATGCGAATCATACTAGATACATGTATCTACAAAAGAGAGTGGTGACTGGTGAGTAAGATGGGAGAGGGAGGGCAAGCTGATTTGTTATGTATATCATATACATGCGAATTCACTTTGGTTACAATTTATCTAAAACAAATTACATCTAATTTTTATCCTATGTATCCCGAGATACATGTATCAGAACGTATTTGGACGTACCAAAATCTGATAAGATTCGTAATATTGCAAACTAGAATGTATTTACGTAATTAGCTGGAGTACTAAACTAGTTGATTTATGTAAGTTCCCTAATTATAATCTAAATAATTTTGAACTTTTTTTGTATACAATTATAAACTTTCTAATATCAAAAATAAAAAAATAAACATGCTATTTCGAAATTATTAGGTGTAAAAATTCTTTTTGAAAACTAAAAGAGAGAAAAAAGAATGTTAAAGAGCAATAAAACGGCGTCGTGTGAAGCTGCATTATCTTCTCCATTGCTGCTTTTGAGCTGAACAAATGGCTTCAACGTTATCTTCTCGTCTCCCACATCTTCCTTCCAAACCGGTATTCCCACCTTCTAACTCCGGTTCAACTCTCCTCCACTTCTCATCTAAAACCCGGTTAGACCAGTCCCGGTTCAGATGTTCGGCGGGTCAAACGGGGTTCTTCACGAAGCTTGGTCGTTTGCTGAAAGAGAAAGCCAAAAGTGATGTGGAGAAACTGTTTTCAGGATTCTCAAAAACTCGAGACAATTTAGCTGTTATTGATGAACTCCTCCTTTACTGGAACCTTTCTGATACTGATCGTGTTCTTGATGAACTTGAAGAGGTTAAGTTCCAAATACCCTTTCGATTCTTGGTAAAACTGATATTGAAAATTACTGTTTGAGATGTTGTTTTAGTTTATACAGTATTATGTTGAAGTAATGATTGAAAAGTTACATGTTAATTTAATATTTTGAATAATTTCATGCTATTGTATTTTTGGAAGTTGCATAAATATGAACAAGTGTAAATGATTTTGCGTAATTGAGATGAGGGGACTATTCTTTTTGAGTTTCCGTTGTTGCTATTTTTGCTTATGTGAGCAATTTTTTGTGTGGTTCCTTGGGTATTTTATGATTTTTCGTTGTACATTCCTGATGATCGTCACGTTTGCTCACTATTTACTGCCGAATTAAGTCACAGCCTTAATTATTTGAAACAGGGATTTGATAATAATTTGGACTCACCTCAGCATGGCGTAGTGCTTCCCTTTGGCGTGCTATAATTTCTGTATGAGGTGGAATCTAGTATAAAGTTATGTGTTGTTTGATGAACTAGAGTTGAATGGGAAGTTTTACACCTTTAGATATAGCTTTCTGGGTAAAGAATGTTTTCCTCTTGATAAAGCAACTGTCTCAAATGAATGCTCCTGATCCTCAAATGTATGTCCAAATACTAATCGTGCAGTTATTTTAGCTATCTGAGTTATTATATTCCAGCACATGCTAGTGTTGAGGATTGAGTCAATCTTCAACTATGGTTTCAGGTTCTCTTGGTCGCTGATTTTGGGCCGAAGATTACCATAAAGATTGTGGAGAGCTTGCGGGAGGATATATATGCAGGGAAAATCAAATCAGGAAGTGAGATAAAAGTAAGCATGATGAGATATTCATTTTTTTCAGTAACACACTGGTTTATGCAATATGCCTGTTTTAGAAATTAAACCATTTAATTCAATTTGTTCTCAGGGAAAACTCATGACTTCTCATGCTCTACGCATAGTAGTTTTACACATTTATTTTACTGCTTGTTTGTTAATTTTCTGTTTTTCTTGCCTATGGATGCGTTGATTTTGTGAAATGTAATGACAATGATATGAAGAGTGTTCTAAAGAAGAGTATCTTGGATCTATTGACTAGTAAAGCACCTAAAACAGAACTCAGTCTGGGCTTCAGGTTTCAACTGCTTTACTAATTTAAATTTTGCATTTATCTTAAGCTTGTCTTTTAGTGGAGTGAACAAAAATTTGGTGCTTGCTTTTATGTACTAGGAAACCAGCAGTAATCATGATTGTGGGTGTCAATGGAGGTGGGAAGACAACATCTCTAGGTAAGGGAACTGATTTTTGTTTTCATGGTAAACCTTCATATTGTTAGTTGGAAAATGAGTCAATGTGCAAGAAAGAAAAGCTGTTATATGTTTGTGGCAGCAGTGAAATTTCTCCAAAATCCATTTTTATTGCAAATTCGAGTAGTACTTTTGCCTTTTTTTGTTAATCCTCTCGAGAACATTTGATTTGTAATAATGATTAGTAAGAGTAGCAAAATTTCTGGGATGTCCATCACATAGTCAACAATTTAAAAAGTCGCAGTAACTTGTGACCGTAACTCTTTTTCTACTAATGCAGGAAAGTTGGCAAATAGGTTGAAGAGAGAAGGGGCAAAGGTGAGGCAAACTGTTATCTTGTAGCTGTCAGCTATGCTGCAGAACTATTAGTGCAAGCCACTTTTCTGTATCACTAAAATTGATGAATACTGTGTATTAACAAATATTTCCTGTCAAATTTCTCCAGTGAGCATTAGGCTATGTTTGAAACAATAATTACCAATATTCCTTTTGATCAAAGTATGGCATTGCATTTTAAAGAAATTTTTGTGGCAAGATTAGACTTCTCAGATATGCTGAAGCTTAAACTCTAGGACTCCAGGCACTGATTCCTCATCTGCTAATATGGAAACATGCTATCGAACTTGGTGGTTTTGAAAGGTTTTATGTTCTTGAGTTGGTTTGAGAAACTGACACAATCGTTAGGTTGAGTAGTTCTGTCAAGAAATATCTTGGTTAAGCCGAAATGAAGGAAGACATTCCTATGACTGCCTTCCAACCTTGTGCAAATCTTCATACTCATAACTGTAAATATATCTTGGGATATGCTTTCCATTATTAAACTTTAACCACTTGAAACATTTCATGATCCTTCCCTTCGCCTTGAGGACAAGTGTTGATAGTTTTTCTTGCAGTCCAGTAATCTTTTATGTATTCTTGTTGTGTAAATCTCTCATCCTTTTACATTCCTTTGATATTTAATCACAAAGGAAATTGGTTCTCAGGATAAAGTATTTGGTACATTGTGAAAAACTCACTCAAACATTCTTCTCTGCCACTTAATTAGAATTAGATGCATTATCTTTCTTCTTCTACTCATGACAGGATGTCTCGTGCTTCTCACACTTCCATTCTGTGATCTTTTTGCAGATACTATTAGCTGCTGGTGATACATTTAGAGCAGCTGCTAGCGATCAGTTAGAAATTTGGGCTGAAAGGACTGGTTGTGAGATTGTTGTTGCTGAAAAAGAGAAAGCGAAGGCATCGTCAGGTACCAAAGTACAATTTTAATCCACATGTGATTGCAACACTAGATATTAACCCAAATAATAATGTCAGTGGAAACTTTTACTTCTAACCACATGATCTTGAAGTTCTTCCTGAGTAGTTATTTCACAGGCTGTTAAAAGAGGAAAGGAAGAGGGTTTCGATATTGTTTTATGCGACACATCTGGCCGTAAGTTTTGTGAATATGAAAGCACCTTTCTTATTCCCACTTATAGAGTATCTCTGAGTAACCAAAATTGAAATTTTAACCAGGTTTGCACACCAACTATAGCTTGATGGAGGAATTGGTGGCATGCAAAAAAGTTGTCAGTAAAATTGTTAATGGTGCACCTAATGTATGTTAAACTTGAACTCTTCAGCTTTTTTCTTTATTATACTGTCAAACATCCATCATGGCTTGTCCCATCTTTTGGAGAACTTGTGATGTTTAAGCATACAATGAAGACCCCTATTGCCTCTTCACTGAAATGGCTTCAAACTGATAAAACCTATAATATACACAAAAGTACTTCTTAAAAAAACCTATAGTATGTAATGATGTACCTATGTGAGTTTTGGTGCAAGATTTATTCCCACATTATGAAGTACCAATGTTATGGATTCAAAGCATACAAGACCTTTTTCAAGGAAAAATAAAATAGCAGGATTTTAGATAAATTTGATTCTTCAAGGGATTTCAGAGCATCTGAAGAGAGCATGGAATACTATGCAGCTATTTGGTGATGCATTTGGAAAGATAGGAGTACGAGGTGTTTTGAAGGGACAAAGGAACTCAATATTGAGGATTAAGTCAGATTATATTTGTTGATATCTTTTCAGTGTAAACAAGAATGGGTAAAATAGTGAAACCCTATAAAAGTTATTGGAATCTTTTGTATAGATAACCATGGTTGTTTTATCCCTTTTCCTTTCTTAGTTATTGGCTCCTCTTTTTCATCTAAAATCCAATTTCCCACCCATCTATTTACCGTGCTTAAATTCTTTCTAGACTGAGCTAAACTTCTCTTGATGCTGAATGGAAAACCCTTGTCATGAATGTAAGAATAACATATTGAACTTTTGCAGGAAATCTTGCTTGTACTGGACGGAACTACTGGTTTAAATATGCTTCCTCAAGCAAGAGAGTTTAACGAGGTAATGACCCTTGTCAGCTCGTTATTCTGAACATATATATGTTACTTTAATTAGTTCAAGGTTCTTTATGAAATTGCCTTCTTCTCTAGGTTGTTGGAATCACTGGCTTAATATTGACTAAACTTGATGGTTCTGCTCGAGGTGGCTGTGTGGTATACTTTGAATTCTCCAAATTTAGTTCATTTTTCTTTTTATGATTTTGTTGTGGTTAATTTTCTCTCTAAAAATCTGATAAATTGCAACTACTGGCATTGCAGGTCAGTGTGGTTGATGAGCTTGGTATTCCTGTAAAGTTTGTAGGTGTTGGGGAAGGTGTAGATGACCTCCAACCGTTCAATGCTGAGGAATTTGTTAATGCTATCTTCCCATGAGGCATAATGCAGTGACAGTTTCTCCTAATTCTAAGTACATCACTATCTTATATATTATGGCATATGATGGTAGTGGTGTGGTCTTTCAATCCATATTTAGTTTGAGTTTCTTCGGTGATAGAAAATGTCAATCCCAAAAGTAAAATCTATATTCTTGGCATCTCAAACTGGTAGTTAGGTGAGGAACTAGTATGGCTACAAGACAAATGAGAACATTTAGCTAATGGAACGTTGTTCATCGTCCAACAGTATCAATATGACCAATAACAGTCTATAATATTCTGGAAACATTCATTTATATTTGCAGTTCAAATTAGTATATCAACTATGGGAGCCTAAAACCCTAGTATGGTAAATATGGAATTTATATTTACTTATATCAGAGATAATCTCACCTCGTGTTTAGTTTTTAGAATCAACAGTATTTAGAGTGTGGCTTAGCGGTTGATGAGAAGACATGTATTTGTAATAGAGGATTAAGCGAGTTCTTGATTTTGGTAGTAAAACAATCGTTGTATTCTTTATTCATCACATAACAAATCAACACATCACTGTATGATTTACTGTATTGTCCATGTAGTAAAATTCCTACATAAATAGTTCGTGCAGTGGGTACATAATGTATCATTTACTGTAAAGGATGCTAAAGGATGTCTAATTCTTGGTTTGGCTGGTTTCATTTTCTCGTTGTACAATAAGCAATAACTTTAATGTCATAATATTTTCTCCTCAGGTGAACTCTCTGGTGTTAACAAGACACAGATAAACATATTGGAGTGAGAAGAGTAATGAGACATTAGAAATTGTCTTTAACAGAAAGAGTGCCTTATGCTCCTTTATTTATCTAGATCTGCTCTATTCCATTGAGGCTGTGTTCATCAGAAGAGACACTTGAGTTGTCCAGTATGACAGATGCCATTAGTTGCATTGCCTTTTTTTTTTTTTTTTTGCAAAAGATCTCTGTCATCTCCTTGTCATTGTTGCAGTATTAAGTAGTAATACAGCACTGCAGTTAAAGTTGAGTTTCATTGGACACACAGCTAATACAAGATTGATGTACATTATTTTTCACTTCGTTCTCTTTCAATAATTCATGGTTCAATTGTGTATTCCGACAAGCAGCACTTAGTTACAAAGATGATACAGAAGACAAATAAGGGAATCTCAGATAATACGAGATATTGCTTTGGTGATTATAGATAAGAGTCTTGAGTCTATATCAATGATTTGCTATTGTATATCAGCTGGAGCTGCTGAACGGGTTTAGCAAATGTATCTACGTGATGTGTTGAGTTTGAGTTCATAAACTTGCTACATGCATGTGATAGAATGTTGCATTTGAGGTGTAGACCAATTTCTTCGAGTCCTTGAGCCGAAAATCAATTGCAACTACAGTTATGCTCCTTCCACTCTTAATGATAGACCCATCTACAACCACCTCTGCCTAGAGTGGACACAAATACAAAAGCAAATAAATAGGAAAGAGACCTTTTATGATGTGCATTTGGTCTGTACCAAATTGTTACTATACACTAAAATCTAGGAACATTGAGGTAAAAGGAGCTTAAATTAAAGCTTTAATACTCACATTGCTTGGAGCAGCAGAAAGATATGACATTCTCAATTCTCCAAGAAAGAGTTTATTGTCCTTTCCTACAACAGTTCTAGCACAGGAAATTGACACCCTCTCTGCAACAGCTCCAACTGCTCCTCCATGCATGCTACCATAAATATTCTACAATAAAGAGGTTACACACACGTCAAATGGCAAATACAAGACTCGAGACTCAAATCCAACCTTGGAAGGCAACTAGAAGAAAACAAAAGCACAAATCAAACAAAGTTGTTCTGTTGTCTGCAAATTCAAAGGGCTTGCTGACGAAGTAATCCTGGCTAGTCTGGGTGTAAAAGGAGAACAAGTATGTACCAAATACAGTATTTCCATGTGTTAAGATTTAGGAGTTTGGGTCTAATTCAACTCCAATACTTAATAAGGTAAGATGATCATATAATTAACAACAGCAATATGGGACCAACACCCTTTCACGCTCATGACTTGTATCTTGGGGCACTAATATGGGACTAACACTCTTTGCGGAGCATGGAGCATGTACAATATAACACGAGGATTCAATATTGTGTGAATCGAGAATAAGAAGGGGATTTGCTCTAACTCCAAAAATCAGCTCATGGGGGTTATGATTGATCAAAACCATGTATGTACTCTTTAACCATTTCTGCAAAGAGGGGATAGTTCACAGTTCACACCTCGAACCTGTGATCTAAATGTCATCAAAAGAGCAGCTCTACCATTGCTTGCTCTAACGCTCGCGTCAGCTAAATGTATGCAATTCCAAAGAAAAGAAACTGTCTATACTCTTGTTACCACAGCCTCAACCTGATTCTCAACTCTTCAATAATTAGCGAAATTATTTACTCCATGAAACTGGGAAGCTAGAATTTTAAAAAAGGGTTTAGTAGAAATAGTGAAGATCAGATCCCAACAAAGGGTGAAACAATTTACCGAGATTGCAGATTTGACAGATAGAATGCAGGAGACTTTGCCAGGATGGATGCTGTGGACCTTGAGGCAGCCGCGAGTGAGTTCAGAGAAAGATTCATATTGGGCCGGAAAGTTGTCCCCGTGGAGTTGCACGCGGCTGAGGAGACGATCCACCAAGAAAGCGGCTTCCTCAGATAAATCTTCGGAGATGATTGTGTCTTTAGTGTATGAACTCTTGGATTTTGAACTCTCCTCCCCCATCTATATACCTAAGCAATTTGCTATCCAATCAACAAATTTAATTTTGAACATGTATGTGCACTGATATACTGTTCATTCCATTGACCCCTAATTCGCCATAACCAATCAACAAGGGTGTATATATATATATATATGATAAAATAAGTGAACATCCAGGCACGGGACCACACCATAAACATTTTTTTTTATTAGTACTTAATTTTGTCTTCATCCTCTTGAAAACATTTGGTTTGTGATAACTAGTACTAGTAAAGGAGCAAAACTTCTGGGAAGTCCATCACCAAGCCATCAAGTAATGAAAGTTCCAGTAAAAACAGTATTTATATTACAGTTGGCTAGGAATTACAAATCCAAAAAAGCAAGTCTGTAAATTACCAAACTAAAGCGATCAAATATTATAACACTCTAATCATTAAAACTTGGCTGCTCGCTCTTTGAACAGTGATTCACCAGCCACTAGCCCGATGAAGAATCTCTCCAGAATCTGTATTTTTTTCTCATTGTATAGTTAGTCCTCAGGTGAACTCCTAACTGGTGTTAACAAGACGCAGATAAACATTTTGGAGTGAGTGGAATAATGAGACATTAGCAATTGTCTTTAACAAAAAGAGTGCCTAATGTTCCTTTATTTTTCTAGATCTCCTCTATTTCATTGAGGCTGTGTTCATTTAAGCCGTCCTGTATAACGGATGCCATTAATTGTAAATTAAAAAAAAAATCTGTCATCTCCTTGTCATTATTGCAGACTTGCAGTATAAGTAGTGATACAGCAGTCCAGTTAAAGTGGAGTTTCATTGGACAAACCACTAATACAAGAGTGATGAACATGACTTTCACTTCATTCTATTTCAATAAATCATGATTCAATTGTGTACTTCATCAAGCAACACTTGATTACAAAGATGATTCAGATGACAAATAAGGGAATCTCAAATAATGCTAGATGTAAATATTGCTTTGGGGATTACAGATAAGAGTTTTAAGTCTCAAATTCATCTAGTGATGTTATATGAGCTGCTGAACGTGTTTAGCAAATGTATCTACTTTATGTGTTTTGAGTTTAAGTTCATAAACTTGCGACAGGCATGTGATAGAATGTTGCATTAGAGGTGTAGACCAATTTCCTTGAGTCCTTGAGCCGAAAATCAACTGCAACTACAGTTATGTTCCTTCCACTCCGAATGATAGACCCGTCTATGACCACCTCTGCCTAGAGAGGACACAAATATAAAGGTAAATAAATATAGGGAAAGAGAAAAGAATGAGGTCTCCTTTTATGATATGCAATTTCTCCTACCAATTTGTTACTATACAATAAAATCTAGTGACATAGACGATCTTAAATGATAGCTTTAATACTCACATTGCATGGAGCAGCAGAAAGATATGACATTCTCAATTCTCCAAGAAAGAGTTCCTTATCCTTTCCTACAACAGTTCTGGCATAGGCAATTGACACCCTCTCGGCGACAGCTCCAATTGCTCCTCCATGCAAGGTACGATAAGCATTCTACAATAAAGAGGTTGCACACTCATCAGATGGCAAATACAAGACTTAAAAGACATGAAATTTGGAAGGCAACTAGAAGAAAAAAACAAAAGCACAAATCAAACAAAGCTGTTGTGTTTTTCTGCAAAAGAACATTGAAATTTACTATTCCAAAAGAATCTATATGTCTGCAAATTCAAAGGGCTTAATTACACACGAACTAATCCTGGCTAGTATGGGTTTAAAAGGAGAATGGGACTCCAAAAATCAGCTCAATCAAAAGCATGTAAGGGACTCTTAACCATTTCTGCCACAAATCGAACCTGTGATCTACATATATACATGTCATAAAAAGATCGAGAAACTCAACCCTTCAATAATTAGGGAAATTCTTTACTCGACAAAACTGGTAAGCGAAGAATTTAAAAAAGGGACCGAAAAATCATATATTACCAAGATTGCAGGTTTGACAGATAGAATGCAGGAGATTTTTCCAGGGTGGATACTGTGGACCTTGAGGCAGCTGCGAATGATTTGAGAGAAGGAGTCCTTAACATCATCATATTGAGGTGGAATGTTGTAACCGTCCTGTAGCATGTGCATGAAGAGGATATCAACCAGAGCAACGTCCTCCTCACATAATTCTTCCGAGATGATTGTGTCTTTGGTGTATGAACTCTTCCGCTTTGAATTCTCTTCCCCCATTCTATCTTCTTCTTCTTGCCTTCCTACTTCCTAACCTGATAAACATACCTAACTGATGAATTTGCCCTTCTCCCAACTCCGCGCTTACCGCACCTAACCAATCTGTCCGCTCGATTTACTTGTACTCTCCAGCAATGGAACAGTACATAGTTTGTTATTACTGTACTTCTATTTTTCATTTATATTTTGCAAATGTTCCCCACTAATTAGTTATGACACCTCAGCTCAATTGTGGTCATTATCAGGTTTGTAGCATGTAAATCATTTTATTTTTTTTGCCAATAAAATTTTATTACCTGATTAATCGATAAGATTGTGTTGATACATAAGTTTGTTGGGTTTTTTTAATCCTTTTTTATTAAAAATAGAAAAATATTTTTTTAAAAGTTAATTTCTTTGTGCAGTATATAGTACTTACTACTAATAAACACGCACCTCTCGTAAGCATATGATGATGGTGTTCTGAAATAATATCTTGTCTCTCTTAAAGATCAGCATCAATATTGGGTTATAAATATTGATAGAAGAAAGTCATGTACACGTTCATCTCATAAAATTCAACAACTCAACTCTAATAAATATTTTCATAATATATATTTCAAATTTGTGCAAACGATAAATTGTACGTAACAATAAAAAGGTTAACTTTACTTTTGTTATCAATTAAGGAAAGTGGTCAAACCGAACCCAAATCAATAATCCAATAATCATAGGATTAAAAATCCAAAAAGCCAATAACCCAAACGATTAACACAATAAACCTATTATCAGTTTGGTTGGTTTATTGGTGTGACCCGAAATTTGCACAGCCCTAGCACAAAATAGAGGTACAAGTACATGATGTTTACTGAAATTGTCTTGGATTAATGGTTTGCTTTCCATTCACATTTCTAAACATTACTGAGTTTGTAACTGGACAATGATGCCAACATATATTATCACTATTTCGCAGAAACGAAGACAGTTTATTTACATAAACGTTTCTAAGCTCCTCTGATAGGGAACACATACTCCAGCAATACAGCTGAACTTTTCCCGATTCTAATGAAGTTCTGAAACTTTGTAAGCCCTCCAACATTGTGACTTACCTGGTCTTTCAACCTGTTTGTCAACAAAAATAGATTTTGCTGTAGTTATTTTTATTCAAAAGTACGTGCGAGTGCAAAATGTTAAACAGACATGACATTACTTTTGACAATCACAGAATATTGCACGATTTTAAGGTGTTGAAAGGGTAGTTGAACACCATAATACAATTAGTACCATGTAAGCAATGGCAAAGGGAACATAAGTTTTGGAACTAATACACGTCAATACATTGTGAACCAAGCTTATTGAAGAAGTTTATCATAGTAGCAGAGAAATGTAGTATCCTTTAATTTGACAAAGCTCCACAAAAAGTACTTTAATTAGCATCTTAAATTTAATTAAGTAATGTTTTATAGTTCCAAAGCTTGTCAACGACAAGAAATTGGACGTGTATCAGATTTCCTGGAACGCGATTACTATAATCAGACGAACTCAAATATGAGGCAACATGCACAGATTGAAAGGCAACAGAAGTTTTCTGGATACATATTGAAGAACTGATATACCTACCAGAAGGATATCTTTGGCTTAATGTGTTGAACCAGGTCTGGTTCATAAACTTGCTACAGGCACATGATAGAATGTTGCACGAGAAATGTAACACAGTTTCTCAGAATCCTTTAGTCTAAAATCCAGGGCAACTACAGTCAGGTTTCTTCCACTTCGAACAATGGATGCATTAACTATTACTGCAGCCTGTGAGTACCCCCAATCCAAAAAGAGAAATAAATTAGTGAAAAGGCAGGATGGGTATTGTACCTCAACACATAAATATTGCAGACAAATAGCTAACTTATCATGCTGACAAATATATTTTTATACCTCAGTAAACAAATACTCCATCCGCTTCATATTACATGGGCCCCCATACTAAAAATAGTTGTTTCAATTTACTTGTCCATTTTATGAAATCAAGAGAGCTTTGTTATATTTCTCCCTTTCTATCCTTAATACTCCATTAAGTAACTAAATAAAGTAGTAGTAGTAGTAGTAGTAGTCAAATTTAGAGTTCCGAAACATTATTAATAAGGTTAGTTTAGTAAAATACAAATCTAATTAAAGCTTTCTTAAGAGGTGTGTCAGGTCAACAAGGGCCAAGTAATATGAAATGGAGGGAGTAGCATGGTTAAAATAAGACAATTCAACATGACGGTTGTGTTCCTACTTTGTAAGTCTAGGTCAGTTCTGTGACTTTCTCATCTTAAAATTCCATATGGGTTCGTCATGTCTGCTGTTAAACAACAAACATCTGTGCAGTATTTACAAAACTGTAAGAAGATTCACACACACACTCAGCACTGTCGCAGGTGACAGGAAAAAAGACCACGCAAATCTTGACATGCTCTTCCTTGATGCTTAAGCTGTAAGCAGTGCATTAACACAGAGAATGCTGAGAGGACAAAACAAATGCCATAAAGACTCACATTTTGAGGAGCACTAGAGAGATAAGATATGCTTAATTCTCCAAGAAAGAGCTCTTTATCCTTTCCCACGATAGTTCGAGCACAGGCAGTTGCTACCCTTACTGCTACATCTCCAACTGCTCCTCCGTGCAGTGAACCATATGCATTCTGCAAGGAAATAAGTAAACCAATGTGTTCCAATACTTATTTCGCCAGAAACAGCTAAAAGAACGAAGAGAAAATAGTATACACTTGATGCAATTGAATAAAATGCAACTTGGAAGTTGATAGTATCCGCAAAAAGATTGCACCATTGCACGAGGTACAAAGCACACACATGGATGGTGAAGGAGGTCAGATAGAGATATCAAGTATATGTACCCCCCCTTCCCCCAACCTTTTCCTTTGTTGTGTTGGCTGGCAATGCAATAAAGTACAGGAAACTCATAGGTTTCTGTCTCAATCCATTGAGCGGAATAAAATCAGTTGTTTCAATTCCAAGGTAAATGTGTAAAAGTCCATTTGATGGAATAGATCAAATAGAAGTTTCACAATTGGGGATACCTCAAATCTATAGCAATATCAACACCTAAATGCATATGCCATCTGACATCTAAAAATCCAAGTCCTGAGAATCTCAACTTCAACCACCTCCTTCAGCCTCACTTATATATCCCTCAAAATGATATTTTTCCCCTAACCACTCCCTTTACACTTCCAACCATCCACGAAGAAATGAAACAGAACGAGCCCAGATGCTTAGATGTGCAGAATGAATTATTTTGTTCAAGCTATTGAACAGAAACCAACTTGTCCATGTAACCATTGACTTCTCTCTGGACAGACCTGATATTCTAATACAAATTTCTGAGAAGTGGGATCTCATTAACTCCATCATCTTTCTCAATTCTATTCGATACCTAAACTTCTGAAAATCAGACACTGGCATAGTAGTGTCAGCAGTTAAGAGATGCTGCCGCCCACCCACCACAAAACAAAAAAAAATAGTTCTATCATTACTCAATCAATCAACTACAACCTCAATTCCTAAGTTTCCACACTTTGAGGATATTTCAACAAATTTATGATTTGATAGTACGTAATATTCAGAAATTAAGGAACCAAGAAGTTTTCTTAGAGCAGGAAACTTTATCATCAATCAATCAACTACGCCTAAATCCAAAACTAGTTGGGATCAGTGGAAGGTATGAATCCTCAATAATCAATCTGCTCCATTTTGGGTCAATTCCATTTTCAATTCTAAAGAATGATTTTTCATTTTCAGACAAAATTAGGGATTTTTTTAAGTTTCCAAGAAAATGGGAATCAAACAAAATTCAAGAAAGACTGAATCTTTTCAACCAAATAAGAGATATAATAAAGACCCACCCAGTATTCAAAAAACAATTGTTTACCATGATAGGAGGTTTGACAGAGACAATACAGGAAATCTTGCCACGGTGGACATGTTGGACCTTGAGGAAGCTGCGGCTGAGTTCAGAGAAAGAATCCTTAGTGTCATACTGAGGAGGAAAGTTAAGGTTGAAGAGCCCCATGCTTTTGAGGAATCCATTGACCTTAGAAATAGATTCTGCAGACAATTTTTCGGAGATGACAGTGTTTTTGTTCTCCATAAGAGTTGGAGCTGAGCGATTTTCACCCATCTCTTTTGTTTAATTTCTAGTACTACTATCCGGTAGAGTAATCTTACGTCGTCCAATAAATACAGTGCTTGATCTAATTTGGTCGCTTATAACCACGGATATATATAGGCCAGAATTAGTTTTTGTGATTAATTATTTTAGAATAAGTTATTTTATAATGTTTCTCTAACTTATTTAATAATTTATGGTACAAGTGATAGCATCTATATATATATATATATACTTAGATATCGGAGCCCGTGCTAGCACGGGCCCAATATGTATCATTTTTTGTTTTAATTTATGTGACAAAGACAAAAATTGAGTTAATCAAATTTTAATATTAATTTTAAATAGTTTAAATTTTTAATTATTGTTAAATATGGTAAAAAAAAATTTATGTCTTTTAACATTCTAAATTGCTAATTATTGTTGTATGATTTGTAATATCTTTTACGCAATTTTCAAATAATAAATGTTATTTCTTCTTTCTCAATTTATGTGATACTAATAAAATTTCAAGATTCAATCAATTTTTTTTGTCTTTAAAATATTCTAGTGTTAATTACTGTAAATTATTGTACTTTCTAAGTAATTTTCAAATAATATATATTATTTCATTTGTCCAATTTATGTGTCACCGATAAAATTTGAAGA
>JAJOOH010012306.1:0-44060 GCA_029582605.1 Solanum gracilifrons
ATTTTCTGCCGGACAGATTTTACGAAAATGGGCATAACTTCTTCGTCCGAACCCCGAATGAGGTGAAACGAAGTGCGTTAGGTAGCTAACTCAAAGGGCTTTCCATGGATATATTATTGGCCACCCAAATAATTTGTGTGCTAGGAGATATGACCCGTCAAAGTAGACCCTCGAAAAAGGCTTCACTTGGAAATTTCGGATTTTGATACGGTTGCTCTAAAATTTGGGTTAGACCCATTTCCCACTCAATTTGACCCCCTAAACAAGAATATGAAGTCGAATTTTTGAAAAACGAAACGGACCTTTTTATATACAGCTAAACAAGTTTCCGGTAACTTTCGAAGCACATTTTAAGAACTTTTTGGGTCAAATTCAATTATAACCATTTCATTAAGTTCTCGACTCCAAACTCACATGTGAGGCTCTAGTTTCACTAGTTTGTTTTTTTAGGGTCGTTACAGTATGCATGTATGTTGAATGGATAGTTCTTATAAATGGTCTTCCTTATATTCAAGTAATCTACATGGCTCTTTCCTTATTGATGACTATTGTTTATGAGGAGGTCTAAAGATGTTATGTATGACTAAGGTAACTTCAAGGGAGTACTTAGTATGGTTGGTATTATGGGATGCCAACCAAACATTGCATAAGTATTCCTTAGTGGTTGCTAAGACATTGATGTTACTATGTTATAAGTACACGTGTGTTTATAGCTTGTCTCTTACATTGAGACTGCATGCTGGTTTCCAAACTTGATAAATGCATACTTGTAACCAAAATGTTTTTTTAGCATATTTCAAGGATTTTATGCATGTTTCCATATATATTACATATTTGTGCTAACCCCTTATTTTCTCTACATTCTATGAGTGTAGGTTCTGACCATTGATTCATTATACTTTTCTTCAAGTTAAGCTTGGGTCGACTATTCCCTAATTTTGGTTAGTCCTCAAGATCGAGGATAAGCTGTTACCATTTCTTCTAGCTTTATAATACTTCTTCTATTGAGACTTCTATTGACGTAAAGGGCTAAAGTCCCAAATTCTGTATTCTTATGTTTTAGATGGTGTATGAAACAAAGTCTAGATTCCTATTACTTTCTATTATGATAAATAAAGTTTGACTTCTATTGTAAAAGTTTTAAATTTTTCCACATTTTTCTTATGATTTTATGTGTATGATTATGCTAAGGGCTTGTATGCGACTCCTTTGGGGTTAATTACGCCGTGTTACATCTAGGGGGTAACCCCGGGTCGTGACAAACTTGGTATCAGAGCATAAGGTTTGGGGATAATTTTAGGTTGGTGTCTCATAAACGATGTCTAGTAGAGTTTTCTTCATGAGTGTGAAACGCACCACATTTATGAATGAGAGGCTATAAGATGTTTAGGAACTTTTCAATTCTTTGATTACTCCTTAGTCATGCCTTAGAGTTTTAACTCTATGAAGTCCTTCTCCTAAACCTTTTCTTGTGCATATAGGAAAATGAATACAAGAAGATTGGCGGCAAAAAGAGTGGAAGAGGAGGTTGCTAATGATGAGGGAGTTCCTCCCCAAGGTCCTCAAGGGCCTCAAGTTCCTCTAGATGAGCAAGCTTCGGTTGATCCAGCCAATGTGACTCAAACTGAATTTAGGGCCTCTATGCAAATGATAACCCAAGCGATGACAACCCAAACTCAAGCTATGGCGATCCAAGAAGCTATGACGGCTCAAGCCACTAGGGATGTTAGAGTTTGTGTAAACCCCAATGCAAGTACACCTGCTTCAAGAATTAGGGATTTCACAAGGATGAATCCCTCTACCTTGTATGGCTCTAAAGTGGATGAAGACTCACAAAACATTATAGATAAAGTGTTTAAGGTGGTGGATGCCATGGGAGTATCTTCTCAAGAAAAGGCGGAACTAGCCACCTACCAATTGAAAGACGTAGCTCAAGTATGGTTTGAGAAATAGAGGAATGAGAGACCCGTGAGAGCGGACCCAGTTGATTGGGGATCATTCAAGACGACCTTTCTTGATATGTTTTTTTCCCTAGAATTGAGGGAACAAAAGTTGGTGGAATTCATGAACCTTCGTCAAGGGGGAATGAGTGTGAAGGAGTACTCTCTTAAGTTCACCCAACTATCCAAGCATGCTCCAACTTTGGAGGTCAATTCAAGGGCAAGGATGAATAAGTTTGTGATAGGGGTGTCTGGTTTAGTTGAAGAAGAATGTCGTACGGCTATGCTCCTTCATGACATGACTATCTCAAGGCGCATGGTATATGCTCAGCAAATTGAGTAAACAAAACTGAAGAAAATGAATGGAGATGCGAAGAGGCCGAGGGTCGAGGATAGGAATTCTTCCAAGAGTAAGCTTAAGGTTCAAGACAAACCAAGGTTCAAAAATAGGTTTTCCAACCAAGGCTCCTCCAGTGCTCCTAGGCCCAACAAAGTAGGGTGTCTCACCCTAAGCCTCAAGGAGGAAATATGGGTGGCTCTTATGTTGAAAGACCTAGTTGTGCCAAGTGTGGCAAGAAGCATGAAGGAAAGTTCTTAGTTGGCATGGATGGTTGTTTTAGTTGTGGGAAAAACGGTCATATGAAGAGAGATTGTCCTATGCTAAAGGTTCAAGGGAGGGAGGGCAATCAAGCCCCTAAGTGGTTCTAATTCCGATGCTCTCAAAAAGAATCGCTTTAATGCTCTCCAATCTCGAAGTGATCAAGAGGGGTCCCCAAGCATTGTTACCGGTATGTTACCAATATTATCAATTGATGTTTATGCATTATTAGACCCCGATGCCACTTTATCTTTTGTTACTCCATTTGTGTCTAGGAAATTTGATGTACTCCCCGGTGTCTTAGAAGAACCCTTTTCGGTTTCTACCCCGGTGGGTGACTCCGTTGTAGCTAAAAAAGTTTATAGGGGTTGCCCCGTTTCATTGTCTCATATAGTCACATTGGTTGATTTGGTATATTTATATATGTTGGACTTTGATGTCATATTGGGAATGGATTTGTTACATGCTTGTTTTGCTTCCATTGATTGTAGAACTCGAGTAGTCAAGTTTCGATTTCCTAATGAGCCTACGTTAGAATGGAAGGGGGAAACTCTATTCCTAGAGGTCGTTTCATGTCATGTCTAAAAGCTTGTAAAATGATCTCAAAGGGATGCATGTATCACATTGTTAGGGTTGTGGACCTTGAGTCCTAGACTTCTTCTTTGGAGTCGGTCCCCATAGTGAGGGAGTATCCGGAAGTCTTCCCCGATGACTTGCCCGGTATTCCTCCCGAACAAGAAATAGAATTCGGCATTGATCTTATGATGGATACACAACACATATCCATTCCCCCTTACCGGGTGGCTCCGGCCTAATTAAAAGAACTGAAGGCACAACTCAAGGAGTTGCTAGATAAGGGTTTTATTCAACCAAGCATATCTTTATGGGTGCTCCGGTATTATTTTTGAAAAATAAAGATGGATCCCTTAGGATGTTTATTGATTACCGCCAATTGAACAAGGTCACTATAAAGAGTAAGTACCCTCTCCCTAGAATTGATGATTTGTTTGACCAACTCCAAGGGGCGAGTTACTTTTCGAAGATTGACCTAACGTCGAGCTATCACCAACATAGGATAAGAGAGGTTGACATTCCAAAGACGGCCGTTCGTACAAGATATGGTCAGTACGAATTCCTAGTCATATCCTTTGGTCTAACAAATCCCCCGACAATGTTCATGGATCTAATGAATATGGTATTTAGGCAATATCTTGATTCATTTGTAATCATCTTCATTGACTATATTTTGATCTATTCAAGGACTGAGGGTGATCATATGAAGCATTTGAGGATAGTATTGCAAGTCCTTAAAGACCACCAATTATATGCTAAGTTTAGTAAGTGTGATTTCTGGCTAAGGTCGGTTGCTTTTCTTGGTCATATTGTGTCGGACAATTGTATTGAAGTTGATCCTAAGAAGACAGATGCGGTCAAGAGTTGGCCTAGACCTTCATATACTACAGATATTCAATGTTTTTTTGGGTTTGGCCTATTATTATCGAAGGTTTGTTGAGGTCTTTTCCTCTATCACTTCTCCATTGACGACCTTAACTCATAAAAAAGCTAAATTTGTGTGGTCGGAAGCTTGTGAGAAAAGCTTCCAAGAATTGAAAGACAGGCTTACCTCCGCTCCGGTGTTGACCTTACAGGAGGGTACCGATGGTTTTGTGGTATATTGTGATGCTTCTCGAGTTCGTTTGGGATGTATCCTTATGCAACATGGTAAAGTGATCGCTTATGCTTCAAGGCAACTCAAGTTCTATGAGAAGAATTACCCGACTCATGTCCTCGAACTAGCAGCGGTGGTGTTTGCTTTGAAAATATGGAGACATTACTTATATGGGGTACATGTAGATGTGTTTACTGATCACAAGAGTCTTCAATATGTGTTTAGCCAAAAAAACTTGAATCTACGACAAAGAAGGTGGTTAGAGCTTTTGAAAGATTATGACATGAGCGTCCTTTATCACCCCGGCAAAGCTAATGTAGTGAGGATGCCCTAAGTAGATAGTCCATGGGTAGTGTGGCTCATATTAAAGATGAGAAGAAGGAATTTGTTCGTGTGCATAGGTTGGCCTGGTTAGGTGTTCAATTAGTGGGTTCCACCAAGGGTGGAGTTGTGGTTCATCATAGTTTCGAATCATCCTTTGTAGTTGATGTGAAGTCTAAGCAACACATTGATCTTATTTTTATGGAATTGAAGGAATCGGTTCTCAACAAATCCATTGAGGCTTTCTCCCAATGGGGAGATTGGGTGCTTAGGTACCAAGGTAGATTATGTGTTCCAGTCTTCCAGATGTTGCTGGCTTTAGGGAGAAAATTTTAGAAGAGGCTTATGGTTCGTAGTATTGTATTCATCTAGGAGCCACCAAGATGTACCGTGATCTACGGGAAGTCTATTGGTGGAATGGCTTGAAAAAGGATATAACGGGTTTTGTAGCCAAGTTCCCGAATTTCAACAAGTCAAGGCTGAACACCAAAAACCCGGAGGTTTGTCCCAATATATAGATATTCGTACTTGGAAATGGGAGAATGTAAATATGGACTTTGAGGTGGATTTGCCTCGTACTCGAAGGCAACCTGATTCTATTTTGGTCATTGTTGATAGAATGACTAAATCAACCCACTTTATTCCGGTTGAGATTTCATTTTCGGTGGAAGACTATGTCAAGTTGTACATCAATGAGATAGTATATTTGCATGGGGTCCCCTTATCTACCATTTCGAATAGGGGTACTCAATTTACTTCACACTTTTGGAAGGCATTAAAAAAAGGGCTTGGTACCAATGTTAAACTTAGTACTGATTTTCATCCTCAAACGGATGGTCAAGCCGAATGCACCATTAAAACCTTAGAGGACATGTTAAGGGCGTGTGTGATTGATTTCAAGGTAATTGGGACGATCATCTTCCGTTGATAGAATTTGCCTATAACAATAGCTACCACTCATGCATTGCCATGGCTCCGTTTGAAGCACTTCATGGTAGGAGGTGTAGATACCTAGTGGATTGGTTTGAGGTAGGTAAGTTTGCTTTAATTGGTCCATAAATAGTCTATGATGCCATTGAAAAAGTTCGACTGATTATTAGGGAGAAGTTGAAGACGGCCCAAAGTTGGAAAAAGTCCTATGCCGACAATAGAAGAAGGGATCTTTAATTTAAGGTTGCTGATTGGGTGTACTTTAAAATCTCACCTATGAAAGGTGTGATGAGGTTTGGCAAGAAGGGGAACTTAGTCCCCGGTATGTGGGCCCATACCAAATCTTTCAACGTGTTGGGAAAGTTGCATATCAAGTGGACTTTCCAAGTGAGTTGGCTCCGGTTCACCCGGTGTTTCATGTCTCCATGCTCAAGAAGTGCATTGGTGATTCGGTATCCATCCTTCCTTCCTTTAGAGGGTTTAGGAGTTGATGAGAACCTTTCATATGAAGAAGTTCCGATTGAGATTTTGGACCGGTAAGTTAAGAAATTAAGAAAAAAGGAAGTAGCTTCCATTAAGGTTCTATAGAGGAATCACTTAGTTGAGGGTGCTACATGGGAGGCCGAGGCCGATATGATGTCCCATTATCATCATCTATTTCCTTCTACTCCTATTCAAACTTGAGGTAAGTCATTTCGCTAGAGTTTGTAGTACTTTGGGAGTCATGAGTATTGTATGAGTTTTCCTTATGATGTGCATGTTCTTGTGAGAATTCATGTTTAGCTTGTATTGAGTTTTCGTGGTGTATATGTTCCTCATGTTGGTTTGCATTTTTGTATGACGATTGCATTCTTGACTTCTTGAGGTAAATTGATGAACATGCATAATAATGTGTTCATGAGATGACATGTTGGTTCTATATTAATGTATTAACCCTCTATGAATTGGAGAAGGTATTTTCTCCTATGTTTATGTGAGATCATGAGTTTCATGCATATTTAGTTGGTAGGTGTAGTTCCTACCTCTTTGTATTGTATTGAACTTATTGATGATGAGTTGAGGTTTCCTCCGATGGTTTGTGCATTGTGTATGATGTTGCATGCATGGTGGGCTGCTAGTCTAGAGTCCTTAATCTCGTAATATGTTTAAAGTATCATCCGAGGACGAATGTAACAAAGGGGGAGATAATGTAATGACCCAGAAATTCGCAGGTTAAACTAGAGCCTCATTGTGTGAGTTAGAGTAACTTTAGTTTGATGTCTAGGTTGTTTTTAGAACTTAAATGAATAAGAAAGAAGCCTAGGGTTCAAGTAAGGGCCTAAGCTAGCAAGATAGAGTGAAAGGAACCTTGTTCGTAGATGGACCATTTGGCGAAGAGACAAGTTGATTGCCCAAGCGACTTTGGTGATGTGCCAAAGTGCACCTGGGATCGCCTTGTGGGCTGTCCCTTTGGCCAAGATTCTGGAACAAAGGGTGAACTAAGCCTTAGCTCGCCAATCAGCTTGGCTAGTCGCCCATTAACCCTCTAGACCGCCTAGTGAGCTGCCCATTTTTGGATCTTACTGGAAATTTGGGCGAGCCAAGGGTTCACTTGGCGAGTCGCGTGCGAGACAAGAGGGTCCATTGGGCAAGCAAAGTCGCGAAAGGGGGGAAAATTAAAGTTCAAATTTTATGGGTCCTTAATTCTTTTCCAAAGTTTAGGCCTTATTATTTTATTCCTTTCCTAGTCACTAAATAACCTTTTCAGACCTGAAAACCTTGGAATTTAGTTACTTTTAAAAGAATTAAAAGAAGACCCATCTCCTCTCAATATTTCTCTCTCTAAGGTTTCTCCATTGAAGAACACAACGAACCTGAAGGTTAGGGCTCAAGAATCCATCTTCTCAACTCCAATTCGTGGGCAAGGATTCAATTAAGGTATGGGAACCTTGATTCATGGTACAGTTTTCTCCATGAAGCCCTTCAACTCTAATTTCGAATTTGGGATATTGTTCAAAAACTAGGGTTTTCATTCTAGCCATAGGTTCTTCTTAAACTTGATTTCATTATGTTATTTGACTTATATTATGGATGATTTGACGTTTAATGGTGATTTTTATAGTGAAATTACCTATGAACCCATGTATTCCCCCATGACCCCAATTTCATGAATTGTGATGGGTGTATTGATGCAACATGATTACTATGAATTGTGCCTATGTTAATCTAGTTATTGACTCTTGTTTTATTCATGCTTAAAGTTGATTTTCTAAGTGTGATTGTGAGATTTGGTTCATGACCCTTGAAGGGGGTAAATTGTGAAGGGTTGTTTATGATTGATGAAAGTTGTATGTGAACTTATGATTCACTTGAACGGTAATGATCCTATGACGAATGTGTGAATTGAGGTATTGTTGAAAGCTCAATTCTCCCTTACCCTTTTCCACATGTTAATGTATGACTTGTCTAAGATGATGATGATATTGGTGTGTTGATTTAAAGGTTAGTTCTCATGAAAACCCTATGGATGTTAATGTGAAAGGTTTACTCACATGATTATGATGATTCAAAGGTTAAAAGTTAGTTCTCATCTAATGAATATATGTGCTATTATGATGTATGTTGGTTGAGTGCCTAGTGCATTCTCTTATAAACATAAACCTAAGTAAAAGATTAATATGACTCTTAAAGGGAATTATGCTTTGCACCAAGACGATATGAACAATGAGATAGGAAGATTTTACGTTTAGCAAGTCCGGCTTCCCAACATAAGATATCTTATAAGATGTAAACCTTTTACGTTAGTATTTCGAGTTTCTGGTAGCAATCTCCTTATCTCATAACTATGTTCCCACATTGGTATTTAGCTATTGGATCCACCGTAAAGCTTACAATAGTTCTACCTTAGGCAAGTAGAACACCCTCTTTTCGGTGTGGAGGTAGAACACCGAATTCCATGTAGCTCACATGGTCTATGTCAGTTAATGCCATCTTCCCTATATGACAAGATAATGAATAAGACATAAACTATACTATGACTTCTTGGTGAGTTTTACTTAGTAGGAGTGATGGTATGGGACTTCACTTCGACATTGCACGAGTGGATTTAGTAAGATGTTATGGGATAGTTCATTTATGTTATGATGATATATGAATGTAGGCATGTATGTTGAATGGATAGTTGTTATAAATGGTCTTCCTTATATTCAAGTAATGTACATGGCTCTTTCGTTATTGATAACTATTGTTTATGAGGAGTCTAAAGATGTTATGTATGACTGAGGTAACTTCAAGGTAGTACTTAATATGGTTGGTATTATGGGATGCCAATCATACATTGCACAAGTGTTCCTTATGGGTTGCTAAGGTATTGATGTTACTATGTTATGAGTACACGTGTGCTTATAGCTTGTCTTTTACATTGAGATTGCATGTTGGTTTCCAAACTTGATAAATGCATACTTGTAACGAAAATGTCCTTTTTAGCATATTTCAAGGATTGTATGCATGTTTCCATACTTATTACATATTTGTGCTAACCCCTTCTTTTCTCTACATTCTATGAGTGTAGGTTCCGACCGTTGATTTATTCTACTTTTCTTTAAGTGAAGCTTGGGTCGACTATTCCCTAAGCTTGGTGAGTCCTCAAGATCAAGGAAAAGATGTTTATATTTCTTATAGCTTTACAGTACTTCTTATATTGAGATTTCTATTGACGTAAAGGGGTAAAGTCCCAAATTCAGTATTCCTTTGTTTTAGATGGTGTATGAAACAAAGTCTAGATTCCTATTACTTTTTATTATAAAAAATGAAGTTTGAGTTTTATTGTAAAAGTTTTAATTTTTTCCGCATTATTCTTATCACTTTATGTGTATAATCATGCTAAGGGATTGTATGCGACCCCTTCGGGGTCAATTACATCACATTACATCTAGAGGGTAACCCGTGTCGTGACAACAACTGTTGGATATTTGTTGTATTGCAAAGCATAGTTTTGAGTGTCATCTAAGTTCCCCAAAACTCTCTTCTTTGCCATCCAATGATTTTGATTGGGATTACTTGTATATCGACTCAGTTTACTTATAGCGCATGCTATGTCTGGTTGTGTACAGTTCATGAATTTCATCAAACTTCCCAATACTCTAGCATAATCCAATTCATTCTGACTTTCACCTTTGTTCTTAACATCAATTGGGGCCTTTTCCCTTTTAAAATTCAAATACTTGAAATTTTCAAGTACCTTTCGAATATAATGAGATTGAGATAATGCTAGCCCGCTAGGAGTTTTATGAATCTTAATTCCCAATATCAAATCGGTAACTCCTAGATCTTTCATATCAGACTTACTAGCAAGCATACGCTTAGTAGCTTTTACATTAGCAAAGTCCTTGCTCATTATCCTTATGTCATCCACATATAGGCATACAATGACCTCCTGATTCAGAGCGTCTTTAATGTAGACACATTTATCACATTCATTGGTCTTAAATCAATTTGACAACATGGTCTGATCAAACTTTGCATACCATTGTTTCTGTGCTTGTTAACCATAAAGCGACTTAGCAAGTTTGCATACTTTCTTTTCTTTAGTGGGAACTACGAAACCCTCAGGATGTTCCATATAAATCTCTTCTTCCAGCTCTCCATTTAAGTAGGTGGTTCTCATATCCATTTGATGGATTTCAAGACCATATACTGCAGCTAGGGCAATTAACATCCGAATTGATGTAATCCTAGTCACTAGCGAGTATGTGTCAAAATAATCAAGACCTTCTTTCTGTCTAAAGCCTTTGACAACAAGTCTTGCTTTATGTTTGTCAATAGTTCCATCATCTTTCATCTTCCTTTTGAAAATCCATTTCGAACCTAAGGGTTTGTTTCCTGGAGGAAGATAAACCAACTCCCAAATATGATTGCTTAAGATTGATTCAATCTCACTATGCATAGCCTCCTTCCAATAGGTTGAATCGTTAGACAACATAACTTCCTTGATGTTTAAGGCTCACTTTAAAGAAGGAATGTTACAAAGGCAGATCCAAATCAAGTAGTTGTCCTTTGATGTAACACCCGGAAAATTGTTAGGTGAAAGTAGAGCCTAATGTTTGAGTTTTAAAAGTTTAAGCATAATTTGGAGTTATGAAATAGTCCAGATTTTTTACGAAGTATAAGTTTAAGAGAGGGTTCAAGGAAGGCGAAAGGCTTCACTACCCTTAGAAGCATTGTTGAACTTTGCCTTAACCATGTGGGACAAAGGCATTGTTCAGGGGAGGCTTCAAGGAAGGTGAAAGCCTTCACCACTCTTAGAAACCTCCTTGAACCAATGCCTTAGCCGCATAGGCAATGAGGCAAGTTCACGTGAGGCTTCAATGCCCGTGAAAGACCTCCACTACTCGTTCAAGTCCCTCGTGGACTTTGCCTTTTCCAAATTTGGCTAGATGGCAGTCCATATGAGGGTCCAAGGACCATGGAGGACCCCACTGCACGTGGAGCAGCTCGCGTGGGGGTTGCCTTAGCATGCCTAGGCAGTGCACGTGTGCAAGTGAGGGTCCACGATAGGTAGACATGTCCACTGCCCGTGTACACCCTTGTGAACATGGATTAACTTTAAAAAGCATAAGGCAGCTCGCCCGAATTCGATTTCGTAAACTCGTATAGGCTCCTTAACATCTTAGATATCCACTCATGTGATCAAATTCATAGTTAGATCCCCCATTCATTACCAGATTTCCCTAGACCTCACCTGGCTCAGTTTTCATCCAAATCTAGACTAGGCTAGGAATTTCCAAATCACTACACAAAAGTTTTCTGGCCCTAATTCTTTCCACATTGGCTTTTTCATAACGATGGAAATAAGTCGTTACAATAGATACCAATTTACCCATGACTCGTCCTTGAGTGATAAACTAGGAAAAACTGGCTAAGGTAAGAGTAGAGTAGTACCTGAATCGTCGAACAACTGTGGATATTTGTCTCGCATCTCCTTCTCGGTTTTCCAAGTAGCTTTCTCAACCAGATGATGCTTCCATTGAACTTTCACGGACTTAATATCCTTGGTCCTCAGCTTTCGAACATCACGATCAAGAATTGCAATCGGTTCCTCCTCATACTGAAGGTCTTTGTCTAACAAAATTGAGTCCCATTTTATGATGTAATCTCTGTCCTCATGATACTTCTTCAACATGGACACATGAAACACTGGAATAACTCCAGATAAGCTAGGAGGTAAGGCCAACCTATAAGCCACTGTCTCTACACAGTTAAGGATCTCAAATGGTCCAATGTATCGAGGACTAAGCTTGCCCTTTTTGCCAAATATCATCACCCCTTTTATGGGTGACACTTTAGAAGAACTTGCTCACCAGTATGATCTGTCATGTTTCTTACCTTACGGTCTGCATACTTTTTATGTCGACTTTAGGCTGCTAGAAGCTTAGCTTGGATGTTTCTCACCTTTTCCCGAGCATCTTTCACCAAATCAATCCCCAAAGGTTTCACATCTCGAGCCTCAAACCACCTTATGGGTGATCTACATCCCCTCCCATAAAGTGCCTTGAATGGTGCCATGTCTATGCTGGAGTGGTAATTGTTATAATACGAGGACTCACACAGAGGTAGGAACTTATCCTAATCCCCTCCAAAGTCAATCATGCATGCCCTTAACATGTCCTCTAACACTTGAATAGTCCTTTCTGATTGTCCGTCCGTCCGTGGATGGA
This sequence comes from Solanum gracilifrons, assembly GCA_029582605.1. Lineage (NCBI taxonomy): Eukaryota > Viridiplantae > Streptophyta > Magnoliopsida > Solanales > Solanaceae > Solanum > Solanum gracilifrons. The sequence goes on from JAJOOH010012306.1 coordinate 12,154, forward strand.
AAGTTGTGCTAAAAGTGAGTTGAGTGCCCAACTCCTCATGCAATTTTCCCCAAAACTTGGAAGTGAACTGTGTACTACGGTTTGAGATGATAGCAAGGGGAAACCCATGCATTCTTGCTATCACCTTCACATATACCTTAGACAACTATTGCGCATTATAGTTTACTCTGACTGTAATGAAATGGGTTGACTTAGTCAGTCTATCAACCACCACCCAAATGGAATCAAACTTCCCCAAGGTCTTTGGAAGACCAACCACGAAATCCATAGCTATCCTTTTCCACTTCCATTCCAGAATTGGCAATCGCTGAAGCAAACCTGCAGGACACAATTTCTTCCCTTAACATTGAGCACACCCCCCGTATCGAGAGTCGCATCTTGTGCCTTTCCAGACACTGTCTTCTTTCTGAGCTCATTCAAATTCTCATCTTCAAACTATTTGGCATTGATCTTCTCAATGAATGTGGGCCTAACCTCAATGTTGGCTAACACCCCACCTTTCTCTGAGATGCCCAACTGCATGAACTTAGACTCCAAAGTCTAGATTTCTTTGGCCAAAGGTCGCTTGGACACACCCAAGCAAGCTAAACTATCCATACTCGCCGCCTTCCGGCTTAATGCGTCTGCCACCACGTTAGGCTTACCCAGATGATACTGGATGGTGACATCATAATCCTTGAATAACTTCATCCACATTCGTTGTCTCATATTTATGTCCTTTTGAGTGAATACATGTTGTAGACTACGATGGTTCATAAACACCTCACACTTGACACCATAAAGGAATGCCGCCAGATCTTAAGGGCAAACACTATCGCTGCCAACTCCAAATCATGTGTCGGGTAGTTTTGCTCATGCACCTTCAATTGCCGCGATGCATAAGCTATGACATTCTTATCGTACATCAACATTTCATTGTCCCCCAAAACACTTGGTACAAATTTTATGAATAATTCAAATAGGATTACAAAATAAGGCAAAAAAAGATATAAATAATCAGTCTCACGCAGGGGTACCATCCTAAACTAAGCCTTTGTGGAAGGTACTTCCTCTTGAGCTCTTTTGGATGAAATGGTAACATGTAAAGATCTTTTTTCGACTAGAGTAAGCTATTAAAATAAACCGTTAAATCCGAGTGACAATGATTTGCCAAATGTGATATACATCCTTCAAATTTAAACACATAAGTATGATCGTCCGTTTAGGCCGAAAGTCATTTTGGACTCAAGGTGGGCTTCTAATGGGCCCAACACACCTTGGATGTTGGGTCAAATTAGTTCAAATGCGCTAAATCTGGGATTTGATTTAGCTCTATGCCGTTGACTAAAAGTCGATTTTGAAAGACTGGGAACACAAGCGGACAACTTTAGGCTGGAACTCACAACAACCATTGGACGCTTGACAAACCAATAAATTACCGATTATTCCGAAAAAGAGTTAAGTATAAAAAGTTCGGTTGTGATTATGCAGAAACTGTTCTTAATATACCATACATACATGTCGGAAAATGTCACGAATGCAACAACAATGTACATACAAAAAATAGATAAAGAATAAACTACAAGTACAATATACAAATAATCAACAAAATATACAAAATACAAAGTATAACACAATAAAAGAAAAATCTCCTCAATTTGAAAAGGTGAACTCATAATGGTTAGAACATCTATATCCCCAGCGGAGTCGTCATTCTGTTTACATTCCTACTTTATTCAAATAGGGCGAAACATCGCGGTGACTCAAAAAATAATCAATTAAATCAATTTTAAAAGAATTTTAAGAAAAAAAAAGATTTTAAAGGAGTCGCCACCTAATTTTAGGAAAACTAGGAAACCAATTAAAAAAATGTCTACGAAACCATTAGATTCTAGGTAAGGGGTTCAAGTTATTTCGAAGGGAAGTTGTTAGGCATCCTTTGAAATCCACAATTGTGTGTCCCGACTGAATTCATTTTTTTTAATTGAGGAGGAGATAAAAATAATATACAAGTATAATAAAGAGGCAATATACACAAGTAATAAAATAAAACAATAATATAAGAAACGGCATAAGGTTTGCCTAACATCGATATATACAAAATAATGAATAAAGACTATACATCGAACTTCATTCGAATAGCTTCAATGAGAAGCAACTCCAGGTACATTAAAGACACTTAGTAAAAGTGTTAGTAAAAAATAAATATGAATAAAATAAATGAATCAAATAATAAATTGAATATAAAAATCTGTCTTATTAACAGGGGAGACCTTGAAAATCGATGGTAATTTCTTCATCGGCTAATTTTAACATATAAAATATATAAACTTAAACTAAATTTCCGTCTTTTACAATGGAGAGGCCTCGAAAATCCACGAAAATATTTTTTCAGTAGCCAATTTTAACTTGATTATTAACAATGCAATAAAATGATAAGTAATTAAAATGACCTTAAAATAATTCAAGGAAAACGCAGCAACATAGAAACCACAACAATAAATAAAGGAAATAATCTTCTAATATGATAATCCATGTCAGACCCACCAAAAGAACTCAAAACATAAATAATTTACTGGCCAAATTAATATGAACAGTAGAGATAACCAACAGAATTGAGAATGGCAATATGAAAATGCTAAAACTCAACTAAACTTCACTGAAAAGTTATAAAAAAAGAACAAAGAAAATGATCAAATATATTTAACAGTTAAACTAATAAACAAAGGAGTATAATAACACATAAATAAATGCAAGAATAATAATTGGCAGAGAAAAGTGAGCAGCAACAATATATTAGAGCAAAACAACAACAAAATACAATTAAAAATTGCTAAAATAATATCTAAGTAAACAAAATTTCATCCCTCAACTGTAACAAGAAATGATAAAAATAATAATAATAATAACAATATTGAAATTAATGACTAAGAATAAACAGAGTAAAGAGTCAAATTGTGGTGTCTTCAGGAAATTTGAGATAGTCGGTGTTTGTTTTAGTCCGGCAAGATTTGGAGTGGATTGATTATTGGTTGTGCGGGCTTTGGCTCATTGGCTCGCTGGAGTTCAGAGCTTCTCCAAAGTTTGGTACTCATTGTATGACAGAAGTTGGAGCTCACTAGTGATCCGGGTTTCGCCATAACTTGTCGACCTAGACTCAGAGCACCTGAAAATTAAAGAAAGTCGTGAAGTGGGAAGAGGAAAAGGGACTGGCCATTTGGGGTTGGGTCTTGGGGTCGTTTCCGGTGACTTTTTCACCGGAAAAAGGAGAAAAACGAAAGGGGTTTTGGTGGTTGCGTTGTGTGTCTGGTTTCTGGTTATTTTTTCGCGGGAAAATGGTGGTTTTGGTGCGACTGTTTTAGGTCTGGCGATGGTGAAAAGGGGTGGGAAAGGTGGTGGTTTGGTCGTTGGTTTGCCACTGATTTGGTGGCTGAAACAGTGAAGGAAAGGGGGGGGACTGTTTTAGCCCGAAAAAGGTGATAAACGGAGGTGGGTTTTGATTGTCACCGGTAGAGATCTGGTAGGGTTGGGCTGATGGGTTTGTTTGGTTGCTGGTAACAACGTGAAAGAGGAGGGAATGGGGTCTTCTGGTGGTGGACTTGGTTGAAGCTCTGGTGGAGCTTTTGCCGGAAAAAATAATGAACAATAAAGAATTTAAAAAATCTTTAAATTACACTCCTAAAGTTTTATCCACTACCCCTTAACTTAATGAGCAAGCTATTTTTTAAATGGAGAATTGAAAACCACCAATAATACAATATCACTATCTTAAAATCGTGGGACAAAACCATCAATTCATAAAAAATATGTGTATGAAATCTTATCCATATTTAAATGAATTTCTAGACTATGCGAAACATCAAAACGAATATTAACAAATGTAACGAATAAAATGAATATTAAAAAATTTAATGAATGTAACTAATGACATGTAAAAAAATATAATTTAACAAAAATATCAATTTAATTAAAATGAATAAATGTTTGAATGTATTCAACCGGCTGTGACAAAAAGTAATGTAATTAAAATTAACTGATAAAAAATCTTGAAATTTTGATAAACAAGGATAAATATCGATAAACTTATTTAAAATTATAAAAAATGTATTTTGAACTATTGAATAAAGAAAACTTAAAAGTTAGGAATTTTGAAAATGTTAGGCCAAAATTGGGTGTCAACACTCAATAGAGGGAGACTCGGCATCCACATCCCGAATATGAGCCAAATACGCCACACACCCCTTCTCCACCAGTTTCCTAGCCCGAATGAAAGATATGACCTTAGTTGGCTTAGGCTTGTACACCCCTTCCCACTCTAACTTTTCCCTACCAGAGATCTCTAGTCACAGACTTAGTATTACAATTAAGGACAACATAGTTGGGGGACAACCAAGTCATGCCTAAGATTATATAAAATTCAGTCATATCTAAAATAACTAAATCAGTCCAAGTCTGAAAACCCATAAACATAATAGGAAAAACACGATATACATGGGTGACTATGACAGACTCTCCAACTGGGATAGAAACATAGAAGGGGACATCAAGCACATTACAATCTGCCTCAAATTCCAAGGCAAACCGAACTGTCACATATGAATAAGTAGAACTCAAATCAAACAAAATAGTAGCCATCCGATCACACACAAGAATAGTACATGTGATCAGTGCGTCAGAAGACTCAGCCTCGCTCTTGCCCGGAAAGGCATAACACTGAGCCATGTCATCTTGACGGACAACCTCCTTGCCTGGCTGCACTGCTTCTCTGCCTGCATTACCATTTCCCCGGCCTCCTCGGCCTCGCTGATTCCCTCCTCGCCCACCTTGTAGGCGTCCTCTGCCATTATTATCATTACTCACGGGTACCACTGCTCTAGTCTGCTGCTACACAGGGTCAAACATGCACGAATAAGGACAATCTCTCCTCATATACCCAGGTTCTTCACAATTGTAACAAATGCGGTCAAAAGACGGCCTGTTGCTCGCCGAAGGTACGACTCCCTGGCTATACTGAATAAAATTCTGATGTGGAGATTTCGAGTAACTACATGTAGAAGAGGGCAAGGCTGACTGAATTGGCCGGGCTGCAAGTATCGGCCTACCTGAACCTCTGGAGTAGGAACCATGGAAGTTACTTGTGCTCTTGGGCTTCTTAGCCAAGGCCTTGACTTGCCCATCACGTCGAATTCCTTCCACTTTCTTCACAAAATATGTCACCTCATTAAAACAAATTCCTGCAGAGGTCATGTGAACAGACAATACTTGTAGTTCGGGGTTTAGTCCCTTGATGAATAGACGAATCCTTGCATCTTCAGTAGTCACCAATTGTGTAGCATATCTAGACAAAGTATGAAACTTAGCCTCATAAGAAGCTACAAACATACCACCATGCTCCAAAGTCATGAACTCATCCTTGTTGCGATCCTTCAAAGTCCGGGGCACATACTTTTCCAAAAACAAAGTGTCGAACTACGTGCAAGTGAATGGGGGTAAGTCTAGCGATCTGCATTCCACATAGGCTCTCCACCACTGCTTAGCCTCACCCTGACGCTAGAAGGTCACAAACTCTACTCAATGTTGATGTACAATACCCCACTTAAGAAGCCTCTCATAACAATCCAAAATGAACTAATAGGCATCCTCACTCTCAGAACCATGGAACACAGGCGACTTCAACTTCAGAAACTTAGTCAACATCTCATGCTCATTACCAGTCATCACAGGACCCAATAGGGGACGAAAAAAGGCATCAGGGATTACTATTCCACCCACTTTGGGAACTGTAACAGTAATGGGGGATTGTATGGAGGTTGAGCCGCTGAACTGTGGGAAGGACTCTAGGGCCGACCAATCCTTTCAGAAACGTCATGATTTTTTCCCCAACACTGTATCTAAGGGAGGAATACTTGTAGTCTCTGCCGGTGCATCCCTCTCTGGTCCAACTTCCTCCTCGTCTTCGACCTCCACATTCTCTTCTACCTCTTCGTGATGTGGGAGGGGCCTCTTCTCTGGGAGCATTTTCAACTGGGCTCCACTCCTGGCGGGTGCTACCCTTCCTCAGCCTCTACCCCTACCTCTTCCTCTGCATCTGCCTCGACCGTGACCTTTTGCTGCGGGCTCCTCAGCTGGCTCATTGGTGGGGGCTACGGGTCTGACGCCATTGTATAGTGTATTAACCATATGCGGACAAAAGAGTGAAAGAGATTTAGATACCAATTGGATCATCAGATGTCAATTGGAATCAAGTTATAGCACGATGGGAGAAAAAGATAGAGAAATTTTCTAAAATCCTGTAGCCTCTCGAAGAAAAGTAGAAATGTCTCCGTACCGTTCCGCAAGACACTAATAGACTCAGTTCGGTACAGTAAGATCAACAAACCTAGGATTCTGATACCAACTTTGTCACGACCTAGACCGTCGTGATTGGCACCCACACTCACCCTCATGTGGCAGAACCATCAGTACATCCCAACCAAGCAACTTAATGAAAAATAGAACATTTAAAGATACAGAAGCAGATTTAAATGACTAATGAAATATGAAGTTCCCATAAACTCCAAAGATTTAATAAAACAACTAAACAAACTATTGCGGAAAACAACTCGTCGAACCTGAAAGTCATTGTACCGAAACACTATAAACGAACAAATCTAAGGAAAAGGGGTGCAACCCCTAAACTAACATAAGCAAAGTCTAACTAAAACAGTCTGAGTCCGGAAAGAGTGGACTAAACAAGGAAGGATCCATGGCAGCCTAGAAGAACTGGCTCACCATTGAATTCGGATTTCGATAAATAATCCCTTAGATGAGGTCTATCAATAGCCGCAAGAAGATGCCCTGTACTCAACAAAGAACGAGTAAGTGCAGTATCAGTACACAACCACCGTGTATTAGTAGGATCACACGGTCACCCCAGTAAGCGAAACATAGGCAAGCAATTACAACACAGTAAACACACATATACATAATACGTAGATCAATAATCATTTCAAGAGCAACATACAGTTCCCAGTATCAACGACAATTAGACATGAATGTATAATCACAGTGGTGCTCTCATGGAACCTACACCCAAACTGTTAGTGTGTCGAAATGTGACACCCGATCCAATATACATGTGTTGGAATGTGACACCCGATCCAATATATATATCGAAACGTGACACTCCATCCAATATATGTGTCGAAATGTGTCACCTGATCTAGTCAACACAACCACAATCACAATCACACCTATAATGAACAATTCTCATAGTCATGCAATCAAGTAATAGGTTCATGGCATGTTCTTATTCATATACATATACTCATTTGCATTATATTCAATTTACATTCCTTATTATTATACAAGCATGCATACAACGAAGCAATTAACTGGCGTATATCACACAAACAGGAAATCAAACCATAACCTACCTCAAAACCAAGCTTGAATCCTTCTAAGACACTTGAGCCTTCCCTTTCCGAATTCTTTTCGCTTGTTCTTGGTCTAAAGGCAAGAAAATTATGCAAGGATCATTAAATGAGGCGTAATTTACCCGGATAATAATCAAACTATCAATCCTATGCCAAACCCGAGATCCCAATACTCAATTAGTGATTTTTCCAGCATCAACTTCAGGCCAAAACCCTCTCCCAATGATAATTACTCAAGATTCTAAGTTCTAAGAATCGAATTATGGATTAGGGGACTAATTATCTTACCTTTAGCGCTAGAAATTGGGAAAACTGTGAAGAACTGCACTGGTTTGTCTCTTAGATCTTAAGAACGATATTTTGCAGAAAATAACGATTTTAGGGTTCTTCTCTGACTTAAGGCGCAACTGTCCCACCACAGTGGGACCCAAGTTGCCATAACGGCCCTGCCCTGGCGGAACTAACCCCGCCCCTGCGGCTTGCACGGAGATAGAAAGTCAGAATTTGAGTTCCAAGCTCCCATTTCGCAACACACCTTTAACCCTTGACATTCAGAAACTACCCTTTCATGCCAGAATCAGTTTCCGAAGTTCTACTTGCTCAAATTCTATTCTTTAAAGTCGTACAGACTCCTTAATGTCTAAGCTATCCACTCATATGATCAAATTCATAATTAAATCCCCCATTTATTACCAAATTTAACTAGACCTCACCTGACCCAAATTTCATCCAAATTTGGACTAGGCAAGGAATTTCTAAGTCATTACTCAAAAGTTTTCTGGCCCCATTGGCTTTTCCATAACGATAGAAACAGATCGTTACAGAACTAGAGATTTCTACTAGAGACTACCCTATTTGAGCCTCCATCTCAAAGTTTTCTCAATGCTAAGTAAAATCCCAGAGGAATAGATAAAGTCAATTATCAAAACAAAACATTAGGAAATGCACTAATCAAAATACTGATCCACATCATAAAGTTGTATAAGAGTAGCTCCTTTCAAAAACATGATTTCATAACTTCATTCATATAGACACTAACCTTCCTAAGCATCTAAAAACATGATATCCTTTCAACTAATGAGAAGAACTTTCACAAACCATTGATAGTTAACTTCAAAGCATCCTTAAATCATAGTTTCATTCTTTGATAAAACATGCATAAAATCCATCATCGATTCATGATCATAGTTCATAGTTTAGAGATGAAAATCAAAGTATAAAGTATGGGTCCATATGAAATCAATTATAAACCATGTAATTAGGTTAAATCATGCATAATAAGATGGAACAACATTAATTAAATCATAATCAAAAGGACCCATGGAGATTGACATAAATCCCAATTAAATATAGTTACATTGAATTGGAGATTGAAGTTCTTTTGGGACCCAATGGATGAAAGGGATCTATTGGTGAATTCCCACATACCTTAGTATTCAAAGCACTAAGAATTTGGAGAGGAAACCTTCAAACTTGATGAAACCCTGAGATCCTTCCTTGAGAGCTCTTGAGAAGATTTGGAGAAGATGTCTTAGGAGTTTTGAGGGTTTTGTGAGTGAATAAGAGGGATGGGTATTAATTTGAAGGGTAAACTGGTTATAGGGTAGTTATAGGGACAAAACAACGTAGTTTAGGGGTTGGGTAGATAGGAAAAGACCAAAACACCCTTCATTAAATTATATCGGACAAGGTCTACGATTTTGACCTACGACCCACATGACTTTCTATGCACCGTACTGGTCAGTCCTAGATCAATTACTAGGACTCAATATATAACCCACTTTCCAGGAAAACCTTTCTACATACCTTAACCTTTCTAAGGTCGGTAGACCTAATTCGTAGTCCTCAACTATGAGTCCAAGATTTCATTTTGTCTGAATCAATCCTACGGGCACTTTCTACGACCCGTAGTCCATTCTACGCCTTGTCCTAGTCAATCATAGACCAAACTTTAGAAACTTGAATTTTCCCAAAACTCAACTCACTTCTACGAGTGTCACCTACGACCCGTAGAGCCTTATACAAATCGTAGATGGGTCTCATAGGATAGAGGTAGTAGCCAAATATGAAATCTTTCTTTTCCAATTTTGAAGGTATTACAATATTTCCCCCTTGGGACCATTCATCCTCGAATGTGACTCAAGCTAGCAGGAATATAGTAGGAGAGAAACTAACACCTCAACATGAATGCAAATGTCATAAAATGCACATAAACAAGGAGAAATCACTCCAAGCTAAATCATAACATCAAAATCAAGTATTTCATGAACATGCACACATATGGAAACAAGAGAATGACTAAAACACATGAATCTGAAATAATGAACCATGAGGACCTTAATACCTCTAGCTAGAGTAGGAATGGAGGGAAAGAGATAAGGATACTTGGACATCATATCAGCTTCAGCCTCCCAAGTAGCACCCTCAACTTGTTGATTCATCCAAAGAACTTTCACGGAAGCCACTTCTGTATTTCTCAACTTCCAAACTTGACGATCTAAAATCTCAACCGAAACCTCTTTATATGAAAGAATTTCCTTAACTCTAAACTTTCTAATGGCATAGTAGTTGTCAGATCCCCAACAAATGTTTTTAACAAAGAGACATGAAATACCAGATGTACTGATACATACTTGTTAGGCAACTCTAATTCATAAGTAATCCTACCAATACCCCTCATAATTTGGTATAGGCACACATAACGAGGACTAAGTTTCCCTATCTTTCAAAAACCTCAGCACTCTCTTCGTAAGAATGGACTAAGCGAACATCCAATCGAGCCAATCTATGAACATCACGAACTAAATCCTTCTTACCATTCTCAACATCAGCAACACTTCCCATCAATAGTCGACTAAGAACATCCGCCGCCACCTTCACTTGGCACGGGTGATAAAGGACACTCATGTCGTAATATTTCAATTACTCAAGTCATCTCATTTGGAAAAGATCTAAGTCCTTTCGGGTGAAACAATACTTCAAGCTCTTGTGGTCGGTAAACACATCCACATGAACACCGTATAGGTAATATCTCCAAATCTTTAAGGAAAAAACCATTGTTTCTAACTCCAGATCATGAGTTGGATAGTTTCTTTCATGCACCTTCACTTTCCTTGAAGCATAACCGATGACTTTCCCATGTTGCATCAACTCAATCGACACCAATCCGGGAAGCATCAAAATCTACCATAAAACCATTTGATCCTTCCGATAACAACAATGTCAAACAGACTCTTAGATACCATTTCCAATAGTTTGGGGGTATATTTGTCATTTTTTCGTTAATAATATTTATGTAATTTAAAAAAATTATATGTGCCACATGCGATATATATATATATATAGTGTTTTCAAACATGATTATTCCCTAAGTTTTACTTACATATATGGTTGGACATTCGTTCGGTTTCCAAAATTCGGTTCGACTTTTCGATTTTTGATTTGGTGAATCGAAATGGAATTAAAATAAATTTGGTTCAGTTCAATTTTTGTAAATGCGATTTAGTTGATTTAGGTTGGATTTTCGATTTTAATCTTTTTTTTTTCAATAGCACTGCAAGTGTATATTTTATGAGATAAAACATGTTTTTTTAATGTAGGTAGCTTACTTTGAGACTTGTTCATCATCTACCAAATAGAAAACAAAAATCTAAAGCTTATAAGCTTTACCCTCAAGACAAGTATAAACTCTACTTAAAAGTTTGGTAGACTACTAGTGTTTGAGTTTAGTTATTTAGGAATTTCAAAGTTGGGTTGGGTATATAAACTTGGACCAGTTTTCTATGGACTGAGGTTGTGGTGGGTTGGTGGTCTAGTATATAAAATTGGTAAAATTATAAAATATTAAAAAAATCAATTTTTTGTTTAATCGAAATATAATATTTAAAAATTAAAAATCGAACAGAATAACTGAAATTTTAAAATTCACAACTGATACTGACCAATCAAACCGAAATTAAAAAAAAAATTAGTTCGATCAATTTTTTGGTTTGAACTGAAATATGCCAACCCTAGTTAGAGGAGAATTTTTTAGTAAAACTATTCTCAATCAACATCTTATTTTTCTTACATTACTAAACATGTATTACTTCCAAACAATAACGTATTTCATATTTGGAGAGATTATTGGGCTTTCTTTGGCTATTAAATCTCTAAATAAGATATACATAGGTTGGACAGATCCATAATTAGAACCTGGTTTCTTACATTATTGCATGTGTATTACCTCCTAACAACAATGTATTTCATATCCGGACGGATTGTTGCTCTTTCTTTAGCTACTAAATCCCTAAAGAAGTGTAATGACCCGAAAGGTCATTTTTTGAAATTGTAAACTAATTTGTAACTATGATTACTTAAACGAGTATCTATTAAATAATTAATTAACTTATCTTTTTAATTGGTGGTTAATTGGCCAAGTCCATAATGTATTTAGGTCCATGTGTAAAACTGAATTACATTAAAAGAGATTTATTATTATTATTTTGCATAACACAAGTAGTAGCCGCTAATCCACGAACTGTGCGGCAACAACACGAAGACACCACTTTGCTGCAAGTAATTCATCACCACACCAAAATCTTGTACTATGATTATGTATAGTCATGTTATTATTGCTATTATTATGTGTTTGGTGTGGAAAGAATTGGATTTGAGACTTGGTGTCGACTTATTAGATTGAGGGCAAGTTATTGCTTCTATCGATAATTGTTATGGGGATTAGTGGTAAGTATTGTAGTATTGAATTGATAAGAATGGGAATAAGAATATATCATACAAATATATATTATTAATATGTTAGCAAATCAGGAATTGGAAAACGGTGGTGTAAGAAATATACTATTATTATTTAACTACCAATTGGTTGTGTAACATTGTCACGTAGTTAGAAAAATGACCGAGATAGCATTGTGGGTGAAGGAAAATGGTTAAATTTATATGCATTTATATTATTATAATCATTATGGTTACATAAGAGTTGAATTGAAATAAGGTTCATGGTTTTCCAAGTTTCAAATCTAGGGTTAAGTCATAATAATATCTCCAAACACTACAACACTAATAGTTTTCATATAATATAATACACTCAATATTTAATTACATGTCTCAATATGTCAAGACTTGAATTATAACTTGATTTTTTTTATTATAAATTTTCGCATTTTACCGTATTAATTGGGTATTAGGTTGACTTGTCTTGGTGGGATAAGACGAGTGCCATCACGTCCATTTTTGGGTCGTGACAAAAATAGTATCAGAACCCCAGGTTCATGGTCTCACGTGTGTACAAGCTGAGTCTAAGTAGAGTCTTGAGGATCGGTACGAAGACGTATGTATTTATCTTCGAGAGGCTATAGTGACTTTTAGGAAAAATCTTCACTTCTTGAATCTCTATCGTGCATCCTTTGTCGTTCTAGTTCCTATCGTTTTATTCCATTCACTCTCACTTATGTGATGACTCGTGCATAATTCCTCATGTGAGTAGTTGGTGTGTCGTGTATTGATTGGATGTTAAATTTGGTATTAAGGTGGAGGTGATATACTTATGAAAATATTGTATGGTTAAATTTAGAATGTTTAGCGATTTGAAGAAATTGTGTGATGTTATGGTTTGATGATGCACTTTGATAACTAAATGATGAGGTCGAACAATGGTTTGAGGAACTTCATGAATGTATTATATTTTTGGGTTAGTTACCTAGCGGCAGAATAGTATTTGTGTGGTATATACGATATCTGGAGTGGTTTGACAATTGGAAGTGGAATGATTAAAGGGATGGCTAGATAATGAACAATGTAACTTGGAAAATATAGTTGGTATAGTTGTTATAACATGTATGAATTGCTTAGCAAATGATAAGAATGATGTTACGTCAATTGAGGCCAGAATCTCTACTACAATTTTATATATTTAGTGTATATCAAAGAGGGCCATGATACGATATTATAATGGTGCCAATTCTTACTTGGTTAGGGTTGTGGATTGTGTTACTCTTGTTATGGACCTGATCTACGAAGGAATGCATATCGCTTTGGATGAGAGACTGAATGAATTTTGTAGTGTATTATAGTTACTTAATGGGAAAAAATGTGTGGCCAATTTGGGTACAATCTTCTCGGTAGGTATGATGTGTTCTAGTGGTGGATCTAACAGACTTTCATGATATGGTACTAGTGGTATATCAAAATGGATACGTCGATTGTCAAATGTGAATACGAACTACTTAAGGAGTTATCAATTGTATCACATGCTCGTATAATGAGATTTGTTGTTGCATTTACATTTGAGAAACCAACTAGTTTGTTACTACAAACGCTTGGGTTAAACATTATTTATAAGGAAGCTTTTAGTGGTGGATCATTGGTACGGTATTAATGTGTTTAGGTTGTGAAGTGTATCTCAAGGATTTTAAATGAGTGGTGATTTCATCGTAATCTCCATGGAAATTGATTGATATTAGAATGACAAACTTATGGGTAAAGGAATTCCCAACGAGTATACTTATGTGAAGGTAATTGAGAATTTTAGTAAGAAAGTGTGTATAAAATTGAGTTAGTCCTTTGAATTTGATTGGCATAGTTGGGTTTGAGATGTCATGTCGATGACAAGGTTGACTTCGAGATGATGGCAATTGATACTAAATATAACGGTAATAAGAGTTCATGATGGATTATACAAGATTGCGGGTATATGATAATGATTTTTTTTAGTCAAATGGATTCGATATGGTAATAATGACTTGTACGTATCTAAGGTTATGATTTTCTAGTATTTGGTGTGTAACGTGGTTGTATGAAAAATTTTAGGAGATGCCGGGACACCGCTCGAATAGAACTGAAACGAATTAGAGTCATAATGAAAAAAGAAATTGTAGGATGAAGTGTAGCCTTTGGAAAGAGGTGAGAACAATATTATTTTATTCTGATTTCAAGGGCTAAGGAGATATCTTCAGAGGGGTTGAGAGTTGGGTTCAGAGACACGTGGTTTCTTTCGTTTTGCTCTTCTTATGGTAATAATTTCACGGGTTTATAAAATTGGTTAAAAACTATTGGATAAGGCTTGAAAAAGGAGTGTACAGACAATCAATTTGAGTGTGATGATAAGTTCTTTTTGTGGTTTTGAGTTTGGTAATGAGTATGGTTGAATTTTTAGCGAAAGATATGATAAGGTCGATGGAGAGGCGATCAATGATAAGCTAAGATACGTGAATTCATAAAAATCTTTAAAGTATGAGCTAATGTTGATAGATAAAAAAAATTGGATTACACAGTTGGATTCAAAATTCAGGTTTTTCATTGTGAGTTTAGGTTTATGGTAGTGTGTTTTGTCAAGCTATGGATTGGTAAGGTAAGAAATGATCGATCGCATTGAGCATGAAGCATTTGGAAGGACTTAAAAATAATTTTAGTAGTAAATTTGGTTACTTTTGATTGTTATACCTAAGGGGGTTTTCACGTATTGTGTTGGTTTTGAGGATAAGGTAACAATATTAGGCGTTGTTGGTCAACGGATAAGATTGGTAACCGAGTTAGTGAAAGGAACAAGAGTCTGGTGTATTGTAGAGTTCAAGATATTTAGAATTTTGCGTCATGAGATGAATTTAAGGAGAGGTGAAGGAATAGACCTCTCATATAAACCCTTGGTTCGAAATTGAAGATTGTATGATTTTTTGTCTCTGTGTTCAGATATGACTATGAGATGTGAAATGATTCGGCACAAACTTACTAGGAATTTATCAACAACTTTTATAAAGATTGAGTTTTGGTTTGAGTTACAGCAGTGATGTGGAAGATTTTATGTGGTTAGGTCGAACTAGATTGTCAAATTATGATAGGTAACTTATGGATGTTAAATGGTGAGGACCTACAGTCTACATGGTTAATGAAAATTTTGAGGGAATTGAAACTATTTGTTGATGGGACGATATAGACTGTTATGCTGTTTTACATAGGCATTTGATGGTGAGTAGATGTTATGAGCTTATAGTATAAAAAAATATTGCAGTGACCAAGGATTTCTTTGAGTTTTGGCATGAGGTACATGATGGTATGAATGGTAGTTGAAAATTGGTATGTGAAAGTTAGCGTGAAGTTGACATTAACTGTGATTCAATTATTTTACCTCGATAGTAAAGTATTTTTAGATTTGAAATTAGTGCTATCAGTCTTGGCTATTACTTATATCTGTCAAGAATGCTTAAATGGAAAGATAGAGGGAGCCATATGTTGAAATTTTTAGAGGCTACAATGTGTTTCCTAATAAGACTCTGATACCATTTTTGTCAGGACCCAAAAATAGACGTGATGGCACTCGTCTAAACCCACCAAGACAAGTCAGCCTAAAACCCAAATATCACAAAAATGTGGAAGTAAGACAAATTGAAATCTCAAAATATAATAAGTGCGGATAACTAAGTCAACTTAATAAACCTCTCAAAACCTGGTTGTCACGTGTTCAAGCCTCTAGAGTATTACAATTGATTCAAAAGAAAAACACAAGTCTCAAATGACATTGTTTCTAGAATAGAACAAGATCATAAATAGGAGTAAGTAGGTCTACTGAGATGACAAACAACTACCTAACAAATCTCCAAGAAGTCTCGAAAAAGAAGAGAATGAAAAGTATCACAAAAATCCAGGCTCGTAATCTACAAAAATTGTAGAAGCAAAGGGTGAGTACCAAACCACACAGTACTCAACAAGTAAACCTCTAAACACAAGCTAAGGGGATAGAATACAGGTACTCCTTAAACCCCAACCGAACCTTCATAACTACAACCTGTATAAATTTAGCCCAACCTAACAGTTCACAACTTACAAGCACATATCTCAACAACAACATTATAACAATCACATATTCTCAACAACAAGCTTAATATTCATCAATCACAACCTCCACAACTACAACCTGCATAAAACCAGCCCAACCTAATAATTCATAATTCACATAGCACACAGCTCTACAACAACACTCTAACAATTACATATCCTCAACAACAAGCTCAATATTCATCAATCAAAGTTCCACAAAAAGGCACTCACATTATCAGCAAAACACAATATCAAGTTCACTAATGATAAATATGTGCAATGTCATGTATAGTGATGCATCTCTGACCTGGTGATACACACCCGCTGTCTCTCAGTCCGGGACCCATGAGGGACATATATGTCCATGCATACATCGCGGCATGTGATACGACCCTCGATATATAGTATCCATCGCGAAGCGCGATACGTCCCTCGAAATGGTACATCCTCTTATCACAACAATGTCTCAGAACCAATGCAAATGACATGTTCACACAAATAATGAGGAGATGAGCATTTTCATAACAAGGCACAATTCACAACAATACAACTGTGATACACCATCAACAATTAAGCAATAAGCCTTTCAAATCATCCTCAAACATCACACACCAACAATTAATCACATTAAATTTTTATTACCCTTTTTCCATCATTAAAATTATTCAACATGGACAAGTCAACCGATCACCAATTTCCATTACTCCCAAACATATACCACAAGGAAATTACACGGTTCTATGCACTTAACAAAGGTTTAGAAATCCACTTGCCTCAAATAGTCGAACAATCACTCTAGGACTTCAATCTTCCTCTTTCATTGGACTTCCAAATAAATGTAATCTATTCGAATAAGTAATCGCAAAATAAGATTTTCAAAACTAACAACACCCATATTACGAGGTGTCTAGTCTAGACCCAAACAAAAAATCACATTCCTAAGTTCTAAGCTTAGGGTTAAGCCTTTATTCCCACCAAATACCATAAAATGTAGTGCTATTCATATAAGTTAATACCCTTATGTGAATTTTGCTTAATACTTAAGTCATCGTTATGATGTAGTGTTCCACTGTTTCTTGTCCGCAAAAATTTCAAAGCCACCAAGAACTATGTAGCAAAATTATGACTTCACAACTACCAAACTTCAAATCCTTATTATTATTATTATATTAGTATAAGCACTTACATCACATACACTATCCCTACTTCTCACCCTTACAACACACGGACAGCCCTCACCCTCAACTATTTCAATCCTTGAACCCTTTACATTCCCAATACGTTTGACAACACGATACGCAATAAGTCCACTCAGCACCAAAAGAGCAATCAAATATAAGACCCCATAACCATATAACCATTCTGGGAAATTAGAATAACATTTATCATTACAAACCACGTTCAACTTCACGATTATCAAAACTTACAATTATATAACATCGTTGGTCCTCTCATGATACCCAAAATCAAACTGTTAGCATACCAAAAAGTGGTACCCGATCCAAATATTATGCCAAAATGTGGAAACCGATCCTATAGTTATGCCGAAACATGGCAACCGATCCCAGTTAGTTATGCCGAAACGTGGCAACTGATCCATTCAACACACCACAATCACAAACATAAGTACATTATGATAATCACACAATCGAGTCATGATTCAATGGAATTTAGTTCTTCGTTCATACTTATTTACAACTTGTGTGATCAATAATACAACATTCGCACATACACATGCATTATAACGAAGCAATAACAAGACTACATCACAGAATCATAGAATAACAAGCATCACCTACAAACTACTCATCCATGTATATCTTGTGAGCATTAATTCGACCATACCTAACCCTAGTTCATCATCTAGGGTTTCTTCCAAGGATTTAATCATGTTCTATTCGGTGCACGAGGGCCTACGCATAATCCCACAGTTTATTTGCATACATTGCGCAGTAAACACATATTTATAACTACTCAATTCGAAAAAACCTAGCATACCTGTGCGCCAAGCAGCTGTATGGAGAAATCACAGATAATTTTCTGGTTTCGCAGACGACATGACGGTGAATTTGGCCGAGAATCCGTAATATTTCGCCATCCTCATGCTAGAATCTCTTTCTCCTTCTTTCCTAAGCTTGGAGTAGCTTTTTGGAGGGTTTCTAGGTGATTTACATCTAATCTAGGTATTTTAGAAAGAAGGGGGAATAAGGATTCGCGTTATTTAAGTTCTGTCTCAAATATCCCGCTCTGGCGCTAGCTTACCCCGATGTGGCGCCGCTGCCCTAGCGGCACCTAGCCCACCCTGGCGGGACTGTGGTCCAAAAATTTTGCGAATTTAGCTTCTCCTAAATAACGACGGTTCAGGTCGTTAGAATAGATATCAATTTACTCCTTGTTCGTCCCCAAACGACTAGTGCACATATAATCACCCACCCTATTTTGGAGAGCTTCCAAACTAACAAAATGGGCCATCACAGAATCACGACGAATCGTGACTTTTCGGTTAATTGATACACAAAAAGGCACTATAACCCAAGACTAGAAGAAACTCTAAGGCAATATACGAAGATTGAAAACGTTTATTATTACACAGCCTGGCCCGCTTTGTGGAAGCCCTCCCGCTGAGGCGTGGCCGCTGTGGTGAGGATCTCCTTTGAGGCGGGAGATTGGGCAACAATATAGTGCAAACCAGAAGGACTGGAGCTGTTGGATGTTGCTCAGTCCTGCTATAACTTAACAACCAAAAAGCTCTGCGTCGAACTTCAGCCCCTTCGAGTTGGCCACAGGGGGAATGAGGAATGGTTTCCTCATTTCTCTCCTTCTTTTTACAAAACTCTCCCAACCCTCTCGATTACCTTGCTCCGAACGTCAAAAATCCAGGTAATACTTACGCTCCTTACTCTCTTTACTTTATTACGTTTTTAATTACGAATGCATGATGATAACTGATTGATTTGGAATGGTTCCCATGTAGTCATTCGAAATTAAAAGTAGGTTGCTAGTTTTGGAAAATAAACATAGCATGGACGCTTCCCTTACATCCCCAACATCTCCACAAAATCCTAGGCGTAAAGATTTCATAAAAACATGGTCAAATCTATACAAAATGGGTTGGGCAAGTTGAAGGGTCTCTTGATGCAGAACTCCAATTTAGGCCTCATTTAGGAGTTATTTTGTTGAAATAATTGCTTATTTATGGTCTAGGGTAGTTTATATACTCTGATCTGCTGAAATTTTGTCGAACATGGAGGTTTTTGGGATGAAGAGATGCCATGACCGCGTCTGTTGTTCGTCCCAGATGAAGGCTGCTCTGGCGACCTTCGTAATCCCGCCAATGAGGGATTATGGCCGCTATGGTGGGATACGCCAGACCAGTGGCCTGCACACTTGACTCATAAATTTTCTCTCTCATTTTAGCTTTAACTTGTCTATTCCTATCGCATTATAATTAACATTCAACTTATTCCAGGCTCTTTAAATGGCAGGTCAAAATGAGGAAAACTTACCTTTTATTCGGTTCCCCGATGCTGCGAGTCGGGAAAGACATCATGATAATAGGAACACAGGATTTTGCTTTGAGCGGGGGTTCGTCTTACATAAGGTGGAAGAGAAAGCTCCTTCCTTTTATGCTCGCCTGATGGAGTTGGGATGGACTCCACTGACCGAGGCTCCCCCAGATGCACGTTCTACTTGGGTGAGGGAGTTTTATGTCATTCTTCCTACTGTACGATGGGATGACCCTCACCCCATCATTCGTATCTGAGGAGTTGACCTTCCCCTGAATGCTACTGCCATTAATGAGGCTCTAGAGGTACCGGAGGTCTCGAACGCTGAGTATGAGGCCAAGTTGAGGGAGATGGATCTGGAGTGGCTGACGGACACGTTGTGGATCCTGTGCGCCGGGATTAGGTCTACTGGGTTACCGCAGAGGGTATCACTAGCACGGAATGGACACCTGATGCTAAGAGGTGGCTACTCTTGGTGACTAAGAGGATCCGCCCGTCGGGCAACCTCACCGATGTGGCCTTTCCCCGGGCTCTGGTGGTGACGTGTGCTATACAGGAATCTAATTAAATTTTGGGGCGCAGATCATTTTAGAGTGGAAGATGTTCTACTGGGGTAACAAGAAGGCTTTCTTCCTACCGGGACTTATTACTGTGTTGTGCAAGCGGGCAGGAGTGCCACTTTTTTATACCGATGAGGTACTTCCTATGGATCCCCTGTTCACCCTCTTTTGGTTATGTCAGGTTCTACTTCTAGGAGAAAGAGGAGGAGAATGGGCAGGGCAAACAGTTGTAAGGCGGCCGTGGATTCGGACGACAACGACCCACTATCAGGTGCACGAGTTGAGGAGAATCCGGAGGCTGTCCGGAAGAGGATGGGAAGTGTCTTTGCTAACATCACTCTGGTTCCACCCAGAACTTCCCTAGAGGTAGAGATGCTCCCTCGTCAGCTGCGCCAGGAGAAGAAGAAGAGCTTGACGAGGGATCGCCTGATGGCCCGAATGTGGAAGACTATTAAGGTTATATTTTCTTGTGTTTCCCCTAATAGGGAGATTCCCCGACTCGAGCCAGAGGACTATACGGAGTTCCCTATGTTTAATGAGGCCTGGGCTAGCGTGATACCACCAGAGGACCTCGACTCTGGCTTTGACACGACTCAGTCTGAGGGTTCTTGATTAGTTTTCCTTTCGCTTTTCTTGGGTTTGTAACTTTTTGGACAACTCTATTTTTATCTTTCACTTTCTTAAGTTTTTGTAGCACATGGATGCTGGTCTTTAGCTTTTCTACGCAACTCGTAATTTATTGCTAAGTTTTTTAATCTATACTTGATTGCTGAACACTGAGAGGATTGGTAGGGATTTGTCCAGATCCCATTTGGGGTTGACAATTTGTAACTAGGAAAAATAGGGGAGCCAGGGTTGGGATTCTGGATCGCCTTGTCTCGTTTCCACAGTGTCTCTATGGTGGGAATAATCCCGCCCCAGCGGCTCAGACGGAACCAGAACCCAGGCCAATAATTTTTGGGTTCTTTTCATTCTTCAAAATTTCCCAAGGTTCCCAGCTTTAGCATGCAACTCTAATAAAAATCTCCAAGCTATGAAAAATCAATGTCTATCCCCAGGATACACGAACCAACTCATTCTAATTAAATCAGCACTACAACCCACACATCCCAATGATACACCCAAACATTCACATTGGTCGCAATGCACGTCCAGATTTCGCCTTACGAATCACTCGTAGATTATCTAGATCCTCGCATCAAACTTAGTTATAAATTCTTCCCTTGATAGGTTTCACGATATTCAAGTACTTACACCTGTATAAATCAACAATATGGCCAGCACATTACGCATATCAAATCCAGAAATGCAACACTTTGTCCTTAATCATGTGACAAACATCAACCATAATACTTTCATATAATCAGTAAAACCAGACACCCACATGAGACTTTAACATTCATAGTTATTTCAAACAACAAGAAGCACACATTCACAGTTATTTCAAACAATAAGAAACACACATTTACCGTTACAAACTGCACATCACAATAATTTCACCTTATTGGTAGTTCGTCCCACAGATGACCATTACTGATCATCTATGCCTTGTACAGTCCCTAAGGCCAAATACCAATTGGAACTTTCTCGGTTCCAATTAACTTTGGTTGTGTCCCTTTAGTCATAACCATGACGTCTAGTTCACTTCATTGAGATACCAATTGGAATCAGGAGATACCAAATGGAGTCAATTGATACCACAAGTGACACTCGCACGAAAGGAGAGAAAGGATGAGACAACTTCCTAGAAAGCTTTATAGCTTCCTGAAGATTAGGTGTCGATGTCAACACACCAATCCACAGGAGTGTATTCTACATTTTGCTCTTGTACAAGGAGACCGGTAACCTGGGCTCTAATACCAATTTGTCACGGCCCAACCCACAAGGCCGTGTAAGCACCCACTCTAACACCTAAGTAGGAGAACCTTCATTTCGTTAAAGTTAAAATATGCGGTAAATTTACGAAAGACGGAAATAAATGGAAACATAAATCTTTATAAATGAAACCTCTTTAAATAAATATGGATTAAGACTTATAAGTAATTAACACCCCTAGGGATCTAGTCTAACAACGTATAAGAGCTACTAAGAGTACAATGAGTCAATAAATAAAAGACGCAGCTTCTACCACGTGGAAGGAAAAATAGAAGCTACTGGAGATTTTCTTCGTCTTCACCTAATAAAACATCACCGACCCTACATCCAGACTATGTCAAAAGACATAACAAGAGTAGCATCAGTACAAAACACACGTACTGGTAGGCATCATCGGTCAACCAGACGCCCACCTCACAACATAAGGAATCAACTAATAAGATCATGCATTCAAACCTATCATTTCTCCGCCTTTACTCTTTCTTGAACTACCCCCAATCACACTAGCTTTCGAACTACTAACCACCTTCCCGGCCAGCCTACTTACTAGGTTCTTGGTCATAGCCTATTCATTCTAACACATAGAAACTTTCCCAAATACAACCACAAACATCCCAACTAACCTCTCCCGTCACACCTTTTCTTCCTTTTGTTGTAATCCACCTAAGCACTTACATCACGTACACTATCCCCACTTATCATCCTTACAGCAAACAGACAGCCCTCACCCTCAACTATTTCAATCATTGAACTCTTTACATTCCCAAGTCATTTGACAACACGATATAAAATAAGTCCACTCATCACCAAACGAGCAGTCAGATATAAGACCACATAACCATATAACCATTTCAGGAAATTACAATAACATTTATCATTACAAACCACGTTCAACTTCACGATTATCAAATATCATAATTATATCACTTTGTTGGTCATCTCATGGAACCTAAACTCAAATTGTTAGCATACCGAAATGTGGTACCTGATCCAAATATTATGCCAAAACACCGCAATCGATCCCATAGTTATGCCGGAATGTGGCAACCGATCCCAGTTAGTTATGCCGGAATGTGGCAACCGATCCCAGTTAGTTATGCCAGAATGTGGTAACCGATCCATTCAACACACCACAATCACAAACACAAGTACATTCTCATAATCATACAATCGAGTCATGATTCAATGGCATTTGGTTCTTCGTTCATACTTATTTACAACTTGTGTGATCAATAACACAACCTTCACACATACACATTCATTATAACGAAGCAATAACAAGAATGCATCACACAATCGTAGAATCACAACCATCACCTATGAACCACTCATCCACGTATATCTTGTGAGCATTAATTCCACCATACCTAACCCTAGTTTATCATCTAGGGCATCTTCCTAGGATTTAATCACGTTTTATTCGGTGCACGAAGGCCTATGCATAATTCTACAATTGATTTGCATACATTGCACAATGAACACAAATTTATAACTACTCAATTCATAAAAACCTAGCCTACCTGGCGCCAAGAAGTTGTATGGAGGAATCGCAGATAATTTTCTAGTTTTCCAGACTACTTGATGGTAAATTTGGCCAATAATCTGCAAGATTTTTCCATTCTTGCGCTAGAATCTCTTTCTCTTTCTTTCCCAAGCTTGGAGTAGCTTTTTGGAGGGTTTCTAGGTGATTTACGTTTAATATAGGTATTTTAGGAAGAAGGGGGAAATAAAGATTCGCGTTATTTATGTTCTGTCTCGCCTATCCCGCTCTGGCACCAGCTTACCCTATCGTGGCGCCGCCACGCTAGCAACACCTGGCTTACCTTGGCGTG
The DNA here is from genome assembly GCA_029582605.1 of Solanum gracilifrons. NCBI lineage: Eukaryota > Viridiplantae > Streptophyta > Magnoliopsida > Solanales > Solanaceae > Solanum > Solanum gracilifrons. Next base: position 36,132 of record JAJOOH010012306.1, read on the forward strand.
ACTGTGGCCTAGAAATTTCGTGAATTTAGCTTCTCCTAAATAACGATGTTTCGTGTCACAACTTGTGACTACCCCCTAGACGTGACACGGCAGACAAGACTCTGAAAAAGTCCCATCCAAGCCTCTTAGCATATCTTGAACATAAAAGTATAGGAAAAATAGTGCCAAATTTAAAACTTTTTCTTTAAATACAATCGAAGTCATTTTTCATAAAACAAAGTGGAAAACTTTCTATACTTTGTCTCAAACCATCTAGGACATTTGAATAAAAACTCTTAAATACAATCTTAGAGACACGGCCCTTACATAAGTCTAAAACATAAAAGAAAGACATAAAGGGAACATAGTGGGTTTTGTCCTCGAAGCTATGAGGACTCACCAAGTCTTCAACTCCAAGCTCCTTAGAAACCCCTCTTCCAAGTATAGGACAACACATCTCCAGACCCTACACTTTGGTAGAAAATGAAGAAATATGGGTTAGAACATTGAATGTACTAAGTATGATAGCCATGCAAAAACCATGGTTAAAATGGACATTTTATTTGAAAGTCATGCATTATGCCAATTTTGAGAAAGCTTCATAAACATAAGTATTAGAGGCATAAGATACAAACATCACCAACATACAAGTCATTTCATCACCTTAGGACATAATCAACACATATAAACTATCTCATCATATTGGAACATAAACAACATATTTATCAACCATTTCACCACATAAACGCCTTCACCTTAAGTAACCCCATGCTATACTTTGTGCAATGTATGAATAGCATCCCATACCACCATCCACACTAAGTACCACATTAAGGTCACCAAAAGTGAACTTACCATTCTTCCTTTTCACCTCCAAGCATTCCTCGTTTTCATCTTTAAACAATGCTCATACATAAGGAAAATAACCATTTCATAAGACATGATAAGGAAAGTAACTCATAATGCAATCCAAGTAAAACATGAATCATTACATTAGACATTTAAGTTAACATTCTTCATTAACTTCATTAAGAGCACATTCATTTAACAATATGACATTAGGAAAAACAGACCATGACGACTCTTGAAGCCTACTTTTGCAATGCATAGATGGCATCCCATACTACCACCCATACTAAGTAGTGCATTCCTGAGAAGCCATAGTTCATTAACATTCTTTGTGGGGGTAAGCCTTAACCAACGTAGGCTATGAGAGGAAAATCATGGAATCCCGGTGTCACCCTCACCAGATAAGGGATTCCTACTTGCCTAAGGTATAACCATTACATTTTAGCTTAGGTGGATCCACTAGCTAATGTCCTATGTGGGCACATAGTTATGGGATAGGGAGATTGCTTCTAGATACCCCGCCCCAACTCACGTGAGGCCATCCATCTCAAGATATTGCTACTAGAAACCCCGTCTCAACTCACGTGAGGGCATCCATCTCATTCATATCCACTCGGTGCTTGGCATTATTCCTCACGGAGTACTTAACATTCATTACTTTAGTCATCATTATGGGATAAGAGATTGTTACTAGATACCCCACCTCAACTCACGTGAGGGCATCCATCTCAAACCCAACATTCATTCATTGGACAGCTCAAAGATTAAAAGATGAGAATAGCCTTTCAACTATGAATCCCATATTGTGAGAATGTCTTTTCACAATATGTAATTATCATTCATTAGTGTACAATTGAGAATAGCCTTTCAATCAACACATCATCATTAACATAATCATAGAAACTTCATTCATTCATTCTTCACCCATGAGTGTGTGTGTGTGAGAATAGCCTTTCAAGAACAACCACACCATTACATTATGATCAAAATCACATTACTTTCATGTATACAAGAAAAGGAAGCCTAAGCCTACCAATTCAGGGTATGACATTACATTTAACAAACCCATCACATTCTACCATCATCATTCATAAGAGCATAATTAAACATAACTTTCAATCGTAACACAATTTCATTCTAAACAAGATCATAATACTATCATTGAAGTCATAGGCATATCCATAACATCATAATCATACATAGATATGTCATGAAATTGCCTTCCAAGGATAAACATCAATCACAACCCAAACATTTAAGATACTACAATAGATAAGGGAATTAACATGATTTAATAACTAATTCAATAAAAACATAAACAATTCAACATACTTTCATGATTGAATCAATTCCCAATCACAAATCACAACTTAAGATTTTGGGGGAAACATGGGTTCATGGAATAAATTGACCATAATTCATCAATAATTCAACAATCCATTCATAATTCATAATGTAAAACCTTTTGAAAATGATTTGGAATTGAACCCATGCATAGATTGAAAACTAAGGTTTTTGGGGAACTTTGGAAGACTTGAAAACTTCTTTGAAGTGGGCTCCTTGAAAGAAACTAAGTCAACGATGAGGACTACCAAACCTTTAGGAAGAAATACACACGAAATTGTAGAATGAAGCTGCCCCCTTGACCCTTAGACTTGACCTTGACCTTGCTCTTCAATGGAGTTTCTAGAGAGAGAACTTTTGGAGTGGTGGGTTTCTAATTTGAGGGTTTTGAAATAATAAATTGAAAGGATGTTCTAATACTTTAAACCCCTTAAAATAAATTTAATAACCAATAATAACCGTCTCCTAACCAAACTAACTTTAAAAGGAATTTACAAGACTAGCCCTCAACTTGGCTGCATTTGGACAGCAAGCAGGTGTCATTGACGCCCCTAGACCTACGGACCGTAGGTTGGGTGACGCCCCATCCTGAAGGTCCGTGGGTCAGGTCTTCAACTTTGCATTTTGGTTCCTTGACCTATGGACCAACCTCTATAGGGCATGGATGGACCTACGGGGAGTATGTCCAATCCGTATGTCCTCATTTTTTGACAACTTTTTGGTTCGTGTAACTGCACCGACATGGCCTTTCCCCAGGCTCTGGTGGTGGCACGAGCTATACAGGGCATCCAGTTAAATGTGGAGGTGTAGATCATTTCAGAGTGGAAGATGTTCTATCGGGGTAACAAAAAGGCTTTCTTCCTACCGTAACTTATTACTGCGTTGTGCAAGTGGGCGGGAGTGCCACTTTTTTATGCCGATAAGGTACTTCTTATGGATCCCACCTTCACCCTCTTTTGTTTAGGTCAAGTTATACTTCTAGGAGTAAGAAGAGGAGAACGGGCAGGGCTAGCAGGAGTAAGGCAGCCGTGGATTCGGACGACGAGGTACCACTCTCAGGTGCACGGGTCGAGGAGGATCTGGAGGCCGTTTAGAAGTGGATGGGGAGTGCCTTTGCTAACTTCACTCTAGTTCCACCCAGCACTGCCCTAGAGGTAGAGATGCTCCGTCGTCAGCTGCACCAGGAGAAGAGAAACAACTTGACGAGGGATCGCATGATGGCCCGAATGTGGAAGACTATTAAGGTGATCTTTTCTTGTGTTGCCCCTTACATGGAGATTCCCTGACTCAAGCCAGAGGACTACACGAAGTTCGCTATGTTGAATGAGACCTGGGCTGGCGTGATACCCCCCCTAGAAGACCTCGACTCTGACATTGACACCACCCAGTCTAAGGGTTCTTGATTAGTTTTCCTTTTGCCCCTCTTGGGCTTGTAACTTTTTGGACAACTCTGTTTTTAATCCCGTGCCACCAATAGATCTCCTTAGTATCATGGTACATCTTCGTCGAACCAGGGTGAATAGAATAATGGGAATTATGTGCCTCTTCCATAATCCGATACGGAAGCCCTGCAACATTCGGAACACACAATCGACCACAATATCTAAGGACTCCATCTCCTGCTATATCAAATACTAAAGTTTGTTGATTCTGAGCCTTGGCACTAAGCTGCTCTAAGCTAGGATCCTCTTGTTGCCGTGATTTTACTTCTAGAACTAGAGATGATACGATTGTGTCCTGAATTGTTACCCCACTATTTTCTGCCTCTAACAATCTGACTCCCAAGCTAGTTAGCTAATGAAGCTCTTGCACTAGCCCACACTTCTCAACACCTAGATATGATAAGCTACCCACAGACCTTCGACTGAGGGAATCACCATCCACATTCGCCTTTCCTGGATGATATAAAATGTCCATATCGTAATCTTTCAGTAACTCAAGCCATCGACGTTAACGCAGATTTAACTCCTTTTGTTTAAAGATATATTAAAGGATTTTATGATCTGTGAAGATGTCAACATGAACTCCATACAAATAGTGTCTCCAGATCTTTAGCGCATGCACAACTGCAGGCAACTCTAAGTCATGGGTCATATAGTTCTTCTCATGCTTTCTCAACTGCCTTGAACCATATGTGATAACCTTACCATGTTGCATTAGAACACATCCCAACCCAACACCAGAAGCATCACAATACACCGCCTAACCTTCTGAACTGTCTGGCAATGCAAGAACTAGTGCTGATGTCAACCAGTCCAGCTCCTGGAAACTATGCTCGCAAGCCTCAGTCCACTGGAACTTAGCTGCTTTTTGAGTCAGCTTCGTTAATGGGGTTGAAATTGAAGAAAACCCCTCTACAAACCTTCTGTAGTACCCAGCTAACCCTAAGAAACTACGAACCTCAGTTGGAGTCACGGGTCTAGGCCAAGTCTTTACGGCCTCAATCTTTTGTGTATCAACCGCAATGCCTGCATCTGATACAATATGGCCTAAGAAATCTACAGAGTCTAACCAGAACTCACACTTAGAAAACTTTGCATAAAGTTCTCGGTCTCAAAGAACCTGAAGGACTGCTCGTAAATGATTTTCATGCTCATCTTTTGAACGTGAATACACTAAAATATCATCAATAAATACAATCACAAACAAGTCTATATACAGCCTGAATATACTATTCATCAGGTCCATGAACATTGTTGGGGCATTAGTTAATCCAAAAGACATTACCAAGGACTCAAAGTGTCCATATCTAGTTCTAAAAGCTGTCTTTGGAACGTCTTTCTCCTGAACTCGTATCTGGTGGTACCCTAATCTTAAATCAATCTTTGAGAAACACTTAGCACCTTGTAACTGATCAAACAAGTCATTTATCCTCGGAAGGGGATACTTATTCTTTATAGTTGCCTTATTTAGCTGTCGGTAATCGATACACATTCTTAGTGAGACATCTTTCTTCCTTACGAACAACACTGGTGCACCCCATGGTGAAGCACTAGGCCTAATAAAGCCTTTATCCAGCAAGTCTTTCAGCTGATCCTTCAACTCCTTTAGCTCAGCAGGAGCCATTCTATAAGGAGGGATAGATATGGGTTGTGAACTTGGTAGCATATCGATAGCAAAATCAATTTCTCGTCCTAGAGGGATACCATGGAGCTCGTATAGAAATACATCAAGAAACTTATTAACTACCGAAATAGACTGAAGAGTTGGTGGTTCTGCATCTATACCATGAACGTGAACAAGATGATAAATACAACCCTTCATAATCATCCTCCACGCCTTAAGATAGGAAATAAACTTACCTTTCGGCGTTGTTGTATCACCTTTCCATTCCCGAATTGCCTCTCCTGGAAAGTGGAATCTAACAATCTTTGTCCGGCACTCAACATTAGCATAACAAGACGCTAACCAGTCCATACCCATAATAGCTTCAAAATCGACCATCTCTAACTCTATGAGATCTACAGAAGTCTGACGGTTGATAATTCGTGCCACCTGAATAGACCCTCCTGGCAACAATAGACTCACCAACTGGTGTAGATACAATAAGGGGTCGATCTAATGACTCTGCTACTATACATAACTTCCCCGCAATAAATGGAGTAACCTAAGAAAGAGTAGATCCAGGATCTATCAAAGAATAAACACAATAGGAGCAAACAATCAATGTACATGTCACAACATCTGGTGATGACTCTGAGTCTTGTCATCAAGTTATTGAATATGTACGGTTGTGTCCACTATCAGAACTAGATGCTCCCTATTTGCCTCGCCTCTACCTCTACGTGCTGAAGTCTGGGGTCCATGCCCTATAGACTGTGCTGATGAGGAGGAATCTACTGCTGACCTGGTAGACTGGCCTTTACCACCCTGACCTATGGTAGGGCAGTTTCTCCATTCATGCCCCTCTTTTCCACAAGAATAACAACCTATGGAACCCTGTCTACACCTCCCGAAATGCATCCTACCGCAAGTAGTGCAACGCGGCGGGGCTGTCCTAGCCTGGCCTGAACCCCTCTCCTGTTGCGAGCCTACTGCTCGTGAACCCTCACCTGGGCCTGACTGTTCCTGACGATCAAATCTACTACCCTGGAACTACTGTGGTGGAGGTTTAGGTGGCCTAACAGAATATCGGAATCTGGGACCACCCTGAAAATCTCCCTGTGAATCAGTGGGCCTAGCCCTCTTCTGTCTATCTCTTTCGACCCTCTTACTCATATACTGTAAATGTCGGCGATCCTATATACCTTGTGCAAATGCCTGAATCCGCGAGATATCCATATTATCATTTTGTGTAGCGGTAGAACAAGCATCGATAAACTGTGAGTCGAGCCCTCCCACAAATCTACGCACCCTATCATGCATCGTATCAACAAATGCTGGTGCATATCTAGCCAATGAATCAAATCACATCCCGTACTCTCGGAAACTCATGCTGCCCTGTCGGAGGTTCAGAAACTGGTCCACTCGGCCATCCCTAATCTCTCGAGGCAAATAGTGATCTATGAAAGCTTCTGTAAAGCTATCCCAAGTGGGTAGGGATGCATATTTTCCCCTAGATCTCTCTCAACTCTCATACCACAATACTGCAACATCCCACAATCGAAATACTGCTAACTCAACTGACTCAGTCGCTGAGGCATGCATGACCCTAAAGATCCCATGAAGCTGATCAATAAAGTGTTGAGGGTCTTCTCTGCGATCTGTCCCTATAAACTGTGGAGGATTCAAGGCAAGAAATTCACGAACTCTTAAACTTTCGGGCCCTTCAGAAGGTCTACCAACATCTGGCGCAACTGGTTGGCACTGTGCAACTACTAATTGTGTTAACATACATACTGCACTCTTGAAATCCTAATCAGACAGAATATGAGGAACTAGAGATGGTATTGTTGGTGGAGACGGAAGTCCTGTAGCCCTCGGAGGCTCCTGAGGCGGTGGAGAAGCTATAGGTGTAACGACCTGAGAGCACCCCCTAGTCTTTACCAGCGTATTCGACCTCTCGAAGGTCTTATACAAGCCCTTAGCATTCGTCATAGCATTTATCATAGGAAAATAGCGAAAAATTTAAAACTATTTCATAATATAACACAAGACATAAAAGTCACCTCATTAAACCTTTAATACAAAAATTGGAGTACTACGTCTCAAGGTAGCCATCTTAAAACATGACTACAACACAAAAGGGATACAACCCTTACAATACAAAAAAAACTACTTTTTAGTACATAGAACTTAAGGAAACTCTTTAACATAAAGGTCGTTGAATCTTTAAGGACACACTCGAACTTGGGAATAGTAAGCCAAGCTCATCACTTCTAGGAAAGGCCCTTTAGCCACCACCACCTACACTTGGTGTAAAAGATGAAGAAGAATGGTGTTAGTACAAGAATGCACTAAGTATGATAATCATGGAAAACATGTTCTTAAAAGGATATTAAGTTGGAAACTATGCATCATGCCTTTTTAGAGAAACTTCAAGAACATTTAGGGCGTGTTTGGTATGAAGGAAAACATTTTCCGGAAAATGTTTTCCAATTCTTCTCATGTTTGATTGGGTTAAATGTTTTGGAAAATGTTTTCCAAAGCAACTCATTTTCCTCAAATTTAAGGAAAATTACTTTCCTTCAAAACTTAGGGAAGACATTTTCCAAACCTCTCTTCCAACTTCAAACTACAATTACTCTTTTGTTGAAAAAATTAATTTATTTTGTCCCAACTCTCAAACCAGGGGGGGGGGGGGGGGGGGGGGGGGGG
>JAJOOH010012307.1:0-30098 GCA_029582605.1 Solanum gracilifrons
TACATATATATTCATGTGACATGAGAGTCTAAGAAGTTTGTTGAGAAATAAGATATTTAATCTTGCCCCTTAATAGTACTTAATCATTAATTTTCTAGCTTGGGATTAAACAATTTTTTTTCCACTTTTAGGCAGTACACTGATGCAAGAAAAGACCTCGGAGAATACTGGAGAGATGTGATGAAAGATGAGCCAATGCCTAAAGCAATCCAACATCTTATGCCTCAGCCACATAAAGAGAAAATCGATTGTCACAAATCATCTTTTGAGCCAATTCCTAATGTATCTAGTTATCATAATGATAAAGATGGTCTCAAACAAGAAAAGGATTTCGAGCCAAGGCCAAATGCATCTGGTTATCATGATGATGATGTTGGTCTCAAACAAGAAAAAGATTTCGAGCCAAGGACAAATGTATCTGGTTATCATGATGATGATGTTGGTCTCAAACAAGAAAAAGATTTCGAGTCAAGGCCAAATGTATCTAGTTATCATGATAATGACCACGTTGGTCTCAAACAAGAAAAAGATTTCGAGCCAAGACCAAATGCTTCTGTGTACCGTAATTGATAATATGGCATATAAAGAGTACTATGTGTGACGGGTTTTCTTCTTGCTCTTTTTGTGCCTCCCAATGTTAAATGGATCATGAATAAAAATATACTACTTGATGGTTGTATTCAAATTTCTCTTGACTTTAATAGTAGTATTATTCCTAAATCTCAACTTACTTTTCTTTTCGCTCAGTCCTAAAAAGAATGATATATTTTTATATTTAGTAGTAATAATTTAATTTTAAACTGATAATTTTCTCCTTAACAAAAAATGATTTATAATCACACTAATTTTTGACTTATTTTATACCATAAGTTTCAAAAAAAATTCTTTCTTTCTTAAACTTCGTGCCTAGTCAAAACGATATGATGAACCTCCCGATGTACCACAAGAAAATTAGCACCAAGATCGTATTAATTTCCGCTAAAAATTAAATTTGATTTGGCTAAGAACTTCCCAAGCTAAAACATAGCTAGGGATTAGCCACTGATTGAATCCCTAATTAAATCATAATCCTTGGAGGGAAAACGATTAGGAGTAATATTGGTACTACTAGATGCAAAGCCCTATGCTAGCACGAGGCCGACAAATCATACTAAAAGTATTCTTATATATTTTTCTGCCTCAATTTATGTGATATATTTATTTAGTCAGCCTCAGAAGAATCATATATTTGATAAATGTTTAATGATGTTATTAATATTTTACCCATGTTAAGTTTCATTATTTGATTAAAAACTCTTTTATTGAATGAGACCAAATTATCAACCGGAAAACATCTCTAAAGCACCTTTAAAGCATATATAGACATTGAACTACTAAATATATATGTGTTACATGAAGCAGATATATTGATGAAGAGATTTGAAATTCTGAAAAATACTCTAGACAATTTGCATGGTATAGATAAATTGACGAAAACTAGTGATATTTTGAATTAAAAAAACTATTTTTAATGATGATATTTTCAATTATAAAAAGAAACTATTTTTTATGGATGATATAGACATAAGATTGGATGTACCAAAAATCCTTAATTATTTGGTCTTACGAACCGGAGTGTGTTACTCATGTTGATCTTGACATCAATAGCGTGTTGCCTGCAATATGGTGTTATTATAATTATAATAGAGAAAAAGGTTTGAAATATATTCTAACTTTGATTGAAACTGTTGAATAATATCGAACTTTGGAAAGAACATTTTACCTCCTGTACTATATAATAGTGTATTTTAAAGGTATATATGTGTCCACGTGAACATCATAAATATTGTATCATTATAAATAGTAACGTGTCCACGTGGGCACATATATACCTTTAAAATACACTATTAAATAGTGTTGGGGGTCAAAGGTCATCCATAAAGTTTGGTATCGTAACAACAATTTCGACCAAAGTTGGTGTATTTTTCAGACCCTTAATAATTATTTTGATAGTTTCAATTTATTTTGTATTATTTTTATTTTTAATCTGTTTAAGAAATAAAAAAATTGGTAACTATTTAGTTCTAACTTTTCTAATGACATATTTTTTCATACATTCTACATATGTTTAGTTTCAAATCATAAGATTCAAAAGTTTTTTTTGTACTTTTAAAACTTTATATTAAATTAAAATTAAATAAATAAATTAAAACGAAGAGAATATCATAATGTATTTACCTATCTATAAAGCTTATTCTATATGCATCAAAGTGATTAAGAAAAACACTAAACATCAATAACATGTGTGCATGAGTCATGTTGAATTTAATATTGACGGAGTTAGGTAGGAATTTGTGGGTTTGGACGAATCCAATTGTTTTAGCCTTTACTGTAGATCTTGTATTTGTACTAGAAAATTAAATAAATATATATATATGTATATTAACTTGTGAACCCCTAATAAAATTGATTGTCGGTTCACTGCAAAGGAAGAGATCGTGGAAATGCTTTTCACGCTAGAGTTATGGGTTCGAACCCCCTCTCTCTTTTTTATAAGGAAATTTAGAACCCCCAAAATTTTAATTTATAATTGAACCTTGTTATTTAACTGTATTATAATATGGTTTTATTATAATTACAATCATATTATTATTATTATTATTATTATTATAATTTATTATATCCCAACCTGTCTATAAATAAAGCTTATCTATGCATCAAAGTGATTAAGCAAACATCAATTACAACAGCTTTTAAAGTTATGAAATCACATATTGCTCTCATCCTGCTCTTTTCAATTGCCCTGGTATGTGTTCTCAGTTGTTCTGAATAAAGTTATTTGATATATGTTGTTAGTGGAAGGCGATAGATATTTCGTAAAATCAGTAGAGGTGTACGCAAATTGGTTTCGAACATCATGGTTACAAGTCTAATTAAAAAGAATCGATTTTCGCTTTTTAATTAGCTACTGTAATTGACATTTGATTAATTTTTCTACAAATTACCTTGCAGCTTTAGCCCAGTTAGTTAGGGACTTAATTAATCTACTTACAAGAATCATTCATCTATATATGTAACATGAATATTGATATATTTCTGAAATTTCTTTAAATTCCACTGATGCATAAACATACACTCAAATTTGACATTATTTCATGTAAACACTTCAATTTTGAACATTCCAACTTACAAAATATTGGTCATGTAGACACCTCCAGAATATATGAATCACATTAAAGTCGAGTGTCTACGAGACACAATGAGAATGGGTTGGATTGTTTATTTAACAGTTGAGACCAAGTTGAGATGTCTAGATCGATGTACATGTACTCTCAAAATTGGAGTACTTACGTGTCTGCTTAGACTAACTTTTTAATGTATGTTCATATATTATGCCATGTATGAACTATGTACTCACAAAAAACTAATTAATCCATATATATAGCTTGGGATTAAACAATTTTTTTCCACTTTTGGGCAGTACACTGATGCAAGAAAAGACCCCGGAGAATACTGGAGAGATGTGATGAAAGATGAGCCAATGCCTAAAGCAATCCAACATCTTATGCCTCAGCCACATAAAGAGAAAATCGATTGTCACAAATCATCTTTTGAGCCAATTCCTAATGTATCTAGTTACCATAATGATAAGGATGGTCTCAAACAAGAAAAGGATTTCGAGCCAAGGCCAAATGTATTTGGTTATCATGATGATGATGTTGGTCTCAAAAAAGAAAAAGATTTCGAGCCAAGGCCAAATGTATCTGGTTATCATGATGATGATGTTGGTCTCAAACAAGAAAAAGATTTCGAGCCAAGGCCAAATGTATCTGGTTATCATGATGATGACAATGTTGGTCTCAAACAAGAAAAAGATTTCGAGCCAAGGCCAAATGTATCTGGTTATCATGATGATGACAACGTTGGTCTCAAACAAGAAAAAGATTTCGAGCCAAGGCCAAATGTATCTAGTTATCATGATGATGACCACGTTGGTCTCAAACAAGAAAAAGATTTCGAGCCAAGGCCAAATGCTTCTGTGTACCGTAATTGATAATATGGCATATAAAGAGTACTATGTGTGACGGATTTTCTTCTTGCTCTTTTTGTGCCTCCCAATGTTAAATGGATCATGAATAAAAATATACTACATGATGGTTGTATTCAAATTTCTCTTGAATTTAATAGTTGTATTTGTCCTAAATCTCAACTTACTTTTCTTTTCGCTCAGTCCCAAAAAGAATGATATATTTTTATATTTAGTAGTAATAATTTAATTTTAAATTGATAATTTTCTCCTTAATAAAATGATTTATAATCACACTAATTTTTGACTTATTTTATACCATAAGTTTCAAAAAAAAAAAAAAAAATTCTTAAACTTCGTGCCTAGTCAAAACGATATGATGAACCTCTCGATGTACCACAAGAAAATTAGCATCAAGATCGTATTAATTTCCGCTAAAAATTAAATTTGATTTGGCTAAGAACTTCCCAAGCTAAAACATAGCTAGGGATTAGCCACTGATTGAATCCCTAATTAAATCATAATCCTTGGAGGGAAAACGAGCAGATAATAACAACTTTGAAAATGACATGACAAACTATAGTGAAAACTATTGCATTGGCAACATTGCTCTAGAGAAAGTTTAAGAAAAAGTTGTAATAAATAAGTAAAATTATTACTAACAAATTATGTGTTTATGACACTATTATGTTATTTGTAATTTACATCACACAAATTTACACAACTTATCTAGATTTAGATATAAACTAAAAAGAAAAAACAAACAATGATTTTATGTTATATGTTCCCTCTATAAACAAATGACATTTTGAACAAGGATGATTCTGTCACTAGTTAATCTCCATCACACAAATTCACACACCTTATCTAGATCTAGATATATATAAACTAAAATAAAAATGTATGCTATACATTACCTCTACACACAAATGACACTTTGAACAAGGATGATTCTGACACTGATTAATCTCCATCACACAAATTCACATAATTTATCTAGATCTAAATATAAACCGTAAAAACAATGATTTCATACTATATGTTTCCACTATAAACAAATAATACTTTGAATAATGATGATTAATCTCTGTCACACAAATTCACGCACGCAAAATTACCAAGATGATTCCTACTAAAGCACCAAGATAAATTATCAAGATGATTAATGTAAGCCCAGTTTTCCTTGGTAGTTCAACTTTAACTCATCCTTCTTTTCTTTAATTAAGGTGAAAGGTGTGGAAAATATTAGGGCTGCTTTTACAAGTGCCTCCTGCAATTCGTGGTGGAAAAATCAAGAATTTCGCTAACGATATTTTCTATATATACAATATAGTTTTTCGATGAAAGTGTTGTTTCATGAACCTAACTCAATGAAACCCACATGCTAGCTCAAGAGATGAGGATTGCCCAAAACCATATTAAGAGTCCAAGGATCCACGTGTCTCTGATGTGAGATTTCATTCACACCCAAACACTATCCGGTACCAACATCAGGAGACGACTCTGGGTCTAACTCAACCCAAAACTAGCTCAAAGAAAAGAAATTAGAGACAAGAAAAAGTTAGAAAAGAATTTGCTCTACTTTCACTTTATGCAAATTTGTATACATCTATGAAGTAAGAAAATACATTGTGTAAAACTATGCTGCAGCTCCTCCCTCTATAACAAATCTCAAACAAGAAAAAAACACAAACAGATTCTTCATTGTACACATCAAACTTCTTTCTTTTTCTAAGATCAATACATAATTTATAACCTCGTCGATGCACAAAAATCCTTCAAATGTTCCATTTGTGTAGGCAGTACCCCGTGTTCTTTAGCGAGACTACACGACTGTTCAGTAATGAGCTGATATGTTGAAGGCCTCTCCCATGGAACAATTCCGAAATCATCATTATACAGTTCCATCCCTTCAACCAAGAACTGCCAGAAGAATGATCCTGCACCTGACCTGTTTCTTTTTGCAGACTTGTATATGAAATCAAGAACCATTTTGTAGAATCTGTCTCGTTGAGCAGGTTCAAAGTCCTCGTTCTCATTTGACAAACCGAATTCAGTGAACATGATCGGTTTTCTCAGTTCCTTGTCACCATCTTCTATGTGAGAAAGCATCCATTTGGCTGCAAATTTTAGTTTTTCTTCGAAATTTTTATCATGGAACCTACAAAATGAAAGGATGTCAAACAGGAAAAATGCTCTGAAGCAGCAGCCATCGATAAGTTATAAAATCGCTAGCACTGCACGAAAAGAATTCATCTTTTCCTGTTTGTCACAAATTAAGAAAGTTGAGTGTGATAAAAAGCTCACCAATGGTCTGGATATACATGTACAGAGGCAAAATCAATCGTCGAGAGCATGGAGTTACGGATGAAATCTGATCCAAGATCAGCAGCCCAAAATTCTGGATTGCCAGTTGTCTTTTTGGGACTTTTACGGCCATAAAATCCTTCTAGGCCTACCGTAAGCAGATGTTTCCTATCAATCGACTTCACAAATGTTGACATCTCTTCTATCCAGTCCTGCAGAATTCTTTAACACGATTAATTCATATCCAGTTGAAGGTAAGGAGGCATAAGAGAAGTTCCCTTTTTTCACAATTAATTAGTCAAACAAAAACAAGATACCCTCAGATTAAACACTCCAACTCATCCTCACTGTGTCTCGTGAACACCAACACTGACGTGGCACATAAGTTTTGGAGTTCAACTGACTCAATGAAGACAAGTGAGGTGTCCAGACTTGCACTCTCAAAGTTGGAGTGCTTACTTGTCAGCTGAGGCCAAGTTTGAGTGTTTGTTTATGAATCATGCCAATGCTATAATACAAAGTTTAGGAGGGATTACTAGTGGATATCTTCTGGTAAGTGTTGCTACAGATCAACATAAGTAAGCATAAAATTTTGACATTGTCTTTCATAATTCGTACGAGAAGAAATGTTGGAGGCAAGAATTGCCAAATGGTTTTCATGTGCATGAAGTATCCAGACGGATGATGATTTGATAATGGTATACACTCATAATATTACAAACAACAACTACGCCTCAATTCCGAACTGGACTTGTTTCATTCCACTACTCAACAATTTGTCTTTTAAATCTCATAATGCAACTTTCTAAAATATAAAGTGACAGCCCAAACTTCGGAGAGCAGAATAACAGAAATGAATAGCTACTCAAATGAAGGACTACTTTTCTGTCAGAGTGTCAGGTACTATGACATCAAAATGAGATGAGAGTTTAAAACTTACTTGAAGTGTGTCACCAGAAGGATCGGTCATGCAGCGAGGCTCGTTTATCAACTCCCATGCAAAGATAGTTGGATCATCCCTGTACTCCATCCCAGTGTATATGTTTCTCCTAGTTAGCACTGTCTGGGAGAATGAAAAAAGAACGATGACACGGGTCAGAAGTTTACAAAAATGTAATTTTAGCATTAATAACTGCAGAGGAAAGAGCAAAAAGATGGCTTCAATCATGGCATGGCCTAACGCGAAAGCTATTCATTCTCTCCTTATAGCATGTTATGACAGGCAATAAATGAAACAACTGAATAATTATGTACACACAATAAGCTAGCCAAAAATAGGTAAAAGTACATAACAAAACTTTGCACCGATGTTGCTCGGCCTCTTCAATAATACCGTTGGGGGTGTGTCGGATCCACCAAAAGATATGCCTTTTCGGAGAGTTTGACATGCGAGCAACAGCATTTGGGGAGGGTCTGAGCAACAGAATTTTTCACTCCTTTTTTAATGTAATAAAGTTATGATGGGCATAAATATTGGTAATATGTCAACCTTCCTTCTACGCATCCTTCAACATCCAACAAACCAAAGTATCTTTCTATTTCCTCTTCTTTAATTACAACTTTTTTTTCGTTTTCATCTTGTATTCTTGTCTTTCAGTCTTTTGAGACATAGATCTCCTGATTTCATGTTCGGCGAAACTCTCAGAGTGGAGGCACTAATTTAGATAATTACATGTGATTCATTGATTCCATATGCAACACTTGTGACAGAAGAAAATAACAAGATTTATCTCGATCAACTGTATATTTGCTTGCTCCCTGTTCAACATTAGAGGTATGCTATATTTGGAAGCACGGACGTAGCGCAAGATGCAAGTTTTTCCTGAAGAATATTCTAGGAAAATTACCTTGACATAATTTTTGAAATATCGACGGATGGTAGGGTCATAGAAGAATGAATCATTGGAAGAGCTTAAAGAAACACCTTCTTTCTCTGCCCACTTTACATACTCAGTCTTCCCCCCGAATGCGTGCAGGTTGTTAACCAAGCTAAGCATCAACCTAATGCCATTCTTTCTGGCTTCTGCAATAACATGATCCAATGCCTGCAACAAAACATATCCGCATCAAGTGAAAACTGTCAGACAGATAAAAATGCAGATGATTCATACACCATATAAATCTTAGTAGCAGTATGCCTAAATTAAAAGATCAAAGAATCAGGCATTGATGGTTGTGACAGGGTAGGCTGCCTACAACACACACCCTTGGAGTGTGGCCCTCACCCAGACCCCGCATAAATGCAGGATGCTTCGTAAACCAGGCTACTTTTTTTTTTAAGATAGCAACACTATGCCTAATTTACAAGATTAAACAATCAGCCAAAAAATGCGGGAAGCTTCGTACACTGGTCCTCCCTTTTCCTTCTTAAAATATATTAACATTAGATTAGATCAGATAACTTAAAATTTATGTACTTGACAAGAATTTAGAAGTCCTATAACTAAACTTCCTTTATACAAATATGGTACTACAATTCAATGTAAATGGTCTTGAGTAGGAGCAATAATTATGGAAAGATTGCTATAAAGGGTTAAACTACCAATATAAAAGACAGCAGTAATATAACACAAATTGTACTAACAACAAGTTTTACTTACTCTAAACACACTTTCAACAAATTAAAAAACATATAGTACTCCCTCCATTCGAATTTGTTTGTGTTACTTTCCTTTTTAGTCTATTCAAAAAAGAATGCATCTTTCCTTTTCTAGCAACTCTTAAATTTCAAATTTCCACATGACGTGTCTAAGACCACGAGATTCAAAAATCTTCTTTACTTTCTTAAACTCCGTACCAAGTAAAAATCGGACAAACAAATTGAAATAGAGGGGTAGTAATAATTAAAGAAATTGTACTAAACAACAAGTTTAACTTACTCTAAACACACTTTCATCAAATCTACCAAAGCAAAAGACACAACAATTATAGAAATTGAACTTAAAAAAGCAAGTTTTACTTACTCTAAACACTCTTTCATCAAATCTACCAGGGGAAATCTGCAGAGCATTGTATCCACCATCATTAAAAGCCCAAGTTCTACACACAGTGAGCCCCATCTTAGCACCAGCTTGTAAAATCCCTTTAATCCTTGGTCTATTACTATAATCCACAGCATGGTCCATTAACCAGTAAGAATTCCATCCATTTATGTAAAAAGCTTTACCATCCACAAAGAATTGAGTTCCATTTCTCTCCACAAAACTTAACTTTATTTCTTCTCTGTTGAAATTGAAACCCCACAAGTCTCCAAATGCCAAATAAAGAAAAGTAACAAACAGTGCAAACCCAATGACTGGATAAAACAGGCCACCATTTCTTGCTAGCTTTCTGCTCATAGGTGATTGAACCATTTCAAGAAATGGTAAAAAGGGAAAAATTGGAGAAGGCTCTTTGGAGATCCAACTTGAGAAAATGCTGAAACCCCATAGACAAAGATTGAAACTTTATGTTATAAATATGAGAAAGTACTGAAACCCATAAACCAAGATTGAAACTTTATGCTATAAATATGAAAAATGCTGAATCCCCATAAACCAAGATTGAAACTTTATACTATAAAAATGAGAAATTTATGAAACCCATAAACCAAGATTGAAACTTTATACTATAAAAATGAAGAATTTAATGTAATACAGAATACCAAGATTGTATTTTTTTATAAAAAAAATTGTACCTGGGATCTCCTTAGCTTCCCCAATATATGGGACTTTGTGATTTTTTTTTCAAGAACAGTCAGATCCCCTTCTCTGAAAGAGTGACAAAACCATTACTTGAAGCACAGACAAAGTTTATCAATTTGAAAAATCAAGATACCCAACATGAAACTGCATCACATGTGTGGGGGTGGGTGGGTGGGTTTGGGGGGGCCTAACTTGATTTTGTTTCTGATAGGCGTTATGTACGTGATTTATGGGTGTAGTAAGATAAAAGAATGTAAACCCAATGTATTAATTAATTGATTTGTACATGCTGAGGTATAAAATGTTACTCTATCCGTTTCAATTCATGTGGTACATTTTTCTTCTAAGTTAATTTCGAAGTAAAGAATTATCTTTATTATCAACAACAACAATAACATAATCAGTGAAATAGAATCAAAAAAGATAGAATGTATGCAAACATTATTATTATCTCATAACTTCAAAGGTGTAGGTCAAGTTTCAAATATATTTTACATGTACGTTACATAATTTAAGTGTTGCATTTTTTTTATTATAAACAAGTTGATTTTTTCTATTTTTATTTTGGGAAAAAAATCAACATTGGTACTTGAAGTCTTGCTTCAATCATGGCCTATTGTAGGCGGTTTTTCTGCTAGGCATTGAAGCAAATATTTTTTCCACTAAAGAATATTTTACTTCTTTTTTATGGTTTCACATTCTATTTAAAAAAAGTAAGAATTTATTTTTCTAAAAAAAGGTGAAGGTGGGGAGTGGGGGTGTGGGTGAAAATAGAAAGAAAAAAAATTAAGCTAAAAATACATGTTTCAAAGCGTGATATGTCACTACTTAAAAGTATATTAAAAATAATGATATTTTTTAAATAATTGAGACAGGTAATATGTTCCTCTCGCAAAGTATGTGAGTATGTACAAATTGAAAATTCGAAAAAAAAAACTTTGAGGAGTTATTATGCCTTTTTTTTCATACTATCAACATCTATATTTTAAATCCTTAAAAATAATCAGCAATTTAAATAATTATTTGTGATAATACATCTTTTCGATTAGACAATATTGAAAACCATAGTCCACCTATATCCATTGTTCAAATGGATTAATCATACTTAAATTTCTAATCATAATGGTTGATTTTGCTTTATTCCAACTCAAAGTATCAAATAAATTCATAATTATTGATTGAAAATCATAAGAATTCCAGCCTTTGTGGGTCAAATTTTCTCACAACTTCTAAATGGGATATAATATAATAAAGGATTAATAGTATTTTAGTCATTCAATTAATAATAAAATTTAATTTTAATTATTATAATATCTAACTAAGCATATTAAAATCATGATCGAGATGTGAATTTTTTTTATCCCTTTGTGTGAGAATATTTGTAAGTTTATCATAATTATTTATCATTTCACCACTTAATTACTTTGATAATAATATAATTTTATAAATTATCAATAACTTGGGGATCAAAAATAATATTATCATTATAATAAACAAATCTTTAATAGAAATATACTTGCCAAACAAGGTATGATGCTTCTCCTACTTGCTATAAAAAGTATCATCATTTTCTAACAATAATTGTGTCATCATGAATCTTACAGCAGCAACAAAAACATATTTATTGTTAAATTAAATAGGTTGTATATGTTTGTTGCAGAAAATTATTGTTGCAGACTCAAAATGAATTACAATAAAAGTGTACCTATTTAATAAAAGTAAATTGCATTTTTTCCTTAGATATTGGGCATACATACTCTATGATGTTTGTTGAAAAAAAATTAATCTTAAATTCTTAGAGTAATTTTATTTTGAGAAAATATTTCTAAGTTAAAATGATTATCTAGTTTGCATACATCTTGATTAATTTTAAGAGATATTTGTTATCTTTCATCAGCAATCGATATATGATAATATTGTCCATCAATACTAGTACAAATGAAAAGTAATTTCCTTGCATTTTATCTTTGCTAGAATTCAAATCTGAAACTTCAATCTATATCACTGATTACTAGGTCACGCCAATGCATTGTATTATTAATTTGAGACGAATAGAATACTTGATTGAATAATATATATATATTATAACTTGTTGACCAAAAGAAAAAAAAAAGTGTAAAGCCAATGGCCACCGACAGTTAGTAGACTTCTTGTAATTATTATTGGTCAAACTATCTAAAAAAAAAAAGTAAGAATTTGTTTTTTTGTTTTTTTTTTTAAAAAAAAAAGGTGAAGGTGGGGGTGAAAATAGAAAGGAAAAAAAAATAAGCAAAAAATGCATGTGTCAAAGCGTGGTTTGTCAACACTTAAAGCATATTATATAGTAATGATATTTATAGAGTATATTTATTTTCAAAATAACTGTAATATGTCCTTCTCGCAAAGTACGTAATTACGTATTAATTATAAATTTGAAACAACTTTGAGGAGTAATTATGCCTTTTGATCATACTATAAACACCTATATTTTAAACCCTTAAAAAAAAATCAAAAATTTAAATAATTGTTTGTGATAATACATCTTCTCGATTTGACAGTATTGAAAACTATAGTCCACCTATATCCATGGTTCAAATGGATTAATCATATTTAAATTTCTAATCATAATGGTTATTTTTGTTTTATTCCAACTCAAAGTATCAAATAAATTCATAATTATTGATTGAAAATCATAAGAAATTCAGCCTTTGTGGGTCAGATTTTCTATTTTTCTTAATTAATAAAGAATTAATAGTTTTTTTTAAGTCCTTCAATTAATGATATATTTTAATTAATCGATATGATATCTGATTAACTATATTAAACCTTCAATTAAATGAGTTGTAATCCTTTTGTGTAAAAATATTTATAAATTTATCATAACTATTTATCGCTTCACTATTTAATTAACTAAATATTAAATACATTTAGTCATATATCACAAAAATCAAAACAAAATTATGAATAACTTGGAGATAAAAAATAATATTATCCTTATAACAAACAAATAATTCTTTCATAGAAATACACTTACCAAACAAGGAATGATGCTTCTCCAACTTACTATAAAAAGTATCATCATTATTCTCTAACAATTATTTTATCATCATGAGTCTTACAGCATCAACAAAAACATATTGGACTTAAAATAAATTACAAATAAAAGTGTACCTATTTAATAAAAGTAAATTGCATTTTTTTTCTTAGAAATAGTGCATACTCTATGATGTTTGTTGAAAAAACCTATGAACTTTAATCTTAAATTTGTAGAGTAATTTTATTTTGAGGAGTATATTTCTTTATCTAGTTTGTGCACACGTTGATTAATTTCAAGAGATATTTGTCACCTTCCATTAGCAATAGGTATTTAATAATTCGGTCTAGCAATGCTAAAACATATGAGAAGCAATCACCTTATATTTCGTCTTTGCTAGAATTTGAATTTAAAACTTTACAATGTTCAATCTATTTCATTGATCATTAGATTACACATATGACTACAAATGTAACTATTAATTTGGAATGGAAAAAGTACTTCATTGAATAATATTATTATGGGTTGTGATGAATTAAATATGATTCCACCACCGACAGTTGGCAGATTTGTAAATATTGGTTGTTTGATAAATAAGAAACTTTTACTTTTGTGTGACATGTTAGGAGTGTTCTTTTTTTCTAAATATTTAATATTCGTATTTGCATATTGTCGGGCTTATCTCTGGATGTGATGCTTTTAATTGGAGTTTTTTCATTTTCAGAACTTGAATTCGAGATCCTTTGATGCAAGTGGATACAAGCAGTGTCACATGTATAAAGTTATTTGTATTGTATTTACTAAGTGTTTGAATATAAGTTAAATCAAAATAGTTTGTACTCCCTTCCTTTTAAACCATCCCAAATATGATGAAATAGGATGAATTGAGACGGTATATTGTAAATACGTAATATCTTGAATATATTAATCATTTCTTTCTTTTCTGATTGTTTGGAAGGGACAAAAGAAAGATCTTGTTGCTTCTTCCCTTTTGATTAGGTTTTAATTCATCCTTTCAATTTCAATTGACTCTATCTCAAAATTCATAATGTTCAAAAAAATTCTTACCTTTCACTTTTTTCATTTTATTTCGTAACAAGTGGTGTTTTACATGAAACACCATTTATCGTAGGATTGACCTCGCGAGTAGGGACTAATTCTTTATTATATCGATCTTTCAGACTGGCTCATTATGATTCCATACCTTTAAAAGAAAAAGGTGGAGGAATGACTTATTCCATAAAATAGTAGGCTTTTTCTTCAGAAATAATCAATTAGTTTATCATCATGTGCACGTCTCGAAAAGACTTTGATGCCTTCCCAGACCAAGCAGACACGAAAGGGATTCATCCAAGACTTGAAAGAGATGGCGAAATAAAGGCATGAGAGTCATTGAAAGATTTAGAATTTATAAGCTTCAAACCCCGACTTCACCTACGAGAATGACCATACTTCACTACTAATTAAGGAGACAAAGGAATTTCCAATAAGCTTTTCAAGTTCTGGTTTCTGAAGAAGGCACCAGCACCAGAAAATTTAGAACTTCAGCTATTCAAATAGTGCAGAAACACCCTCATCCTCTCGGTTCCCAATTCAAGCATACAAATAAGTTTAAAAACATTACATGAACCGATATGAAGTCTCAAATCATGCAACGACATGTAAATACTCAAAAACAGTTGGTGTGCAAAATATCTTGTTACCTTTCATCAGCACAAGTATCTGGTAAAATACTATCCGTTTTCCACTATATATTTTATATATATACATCACATACATTGCAGAAACATGTACCATTTCTACTGTTAGACAAAGCTACCAATTCTAACTTATGCTTACACCCTTGTAGCTAATCTAACAGAAGCTCAAAGATTGAATCTTTATCAAATTTTCTGATTTCTGAATGAATTATGAGTCCCCAAATCCCTCAAAATTCAGGCTGTGTCGTCCTGAGATGTCTTGAAAGGGCGATGTGAGGCAAAACAACCGACTTCCATAGGATTACTTTCGGTCAATCAAAGGCCTCCTCCATATGCTAGACTAGATTAACAATATTGTACGATGAAATCAATATCAAGATCACAGTATACAAAAAACAATTACTAGAAATGTAATCGTAGTGTTGAAGGAGTATAGTAGTCGAAGTTTCCAGCAAGCAAACAATTATCTGTACTAATATCATTGCAGCAAAAGTCGATAAACAGAATAGGGAGAGGAGGGATTTTTTTGGCAAAAGCAAGACTGATTAGCTCGCTCAAGGGTCGGTAGCTGAAGAATTCCAAATAGGTAAATTGGTCCGGGAATTTTTGAGCAGCTAAAGTTAAGATAGAATAGCTCATCACATTCCGAGGTTGAACAAGACAAATTGCCAATCTTTAGGAGTTAATTCAAACCCCATCCAATAAAATAAGAGCCATGATTAGGGAAGACGGGGAAAAACATCAATCGTTTAGGTTTCTAAGCAGCTAAAGTCAAGATAGAATACGTACATCGAAAGGCAAATTGCCAATCTTTTCTTTCAGAGCTAATTCAAACCCCTCCGATACAACAAGTACCCCTGATTTAGACCCTCTTAATGGGGTACAGGAAATGATTACTAGATGATGAATCAAACTCTTACCAATAAGCTGAAAGTTCAGATAGTCAACCAACTGAGCTACTAAGCTTATGATCATAAAGAAAACTCGAACTCAATAATCAATAGTATCTTCTTTATTCCTTCTAACAAGTGCAAAATACCCAAGAACAGCACAAATCACAGCGACAAGATTCCCTTCTCTAATCAAAACCCTAACAACAAACCCAGTAATCTCAGCCGTCAATTTCTTCCCCTCCATAACCAAATCCCTTCTCCCTTTACCTGCAAATGTCAGCAAAACCAAAATAGTGATCCAAGTTACAAGCGTTGCTGGAACAACGACGATCAGAGCTGCTACAATCGATAAAACCCCAAACGCAAGCCCTAATATCATAGATCCGTAGAGAGCTGAAGTGGGTGTCAATTTCATGGTGGATTCGTACCAAGAAAGTACTGAATTGAGGAAATTCCAAGAAATTGACAGTAAAATTGTGTAAACGGTGAGAAAGAGGAAGACCCATGTTCGTCTTTTGCTCATAAGTTTTATCAAGAGAAGCATGAATGAACTCGAGGTTGATGATGGTGGAAACAGGGGAGATTCTTCTTCTCGTTGTTGTTTAGTTTCAGCCATGGAGATTTGGATTTTGCTCTTTTGTGGCTCTTGTTTTGTTATTTGATGTTGTTTGTGAGATACAGGTGAATAGGTAAATGACATTAATTTAACTAATATCTTGTTCCATTAGGACGATCAATAATATCCTCACTTATATCATGATTTAAACCCTCAACATATTAATTGATGGTGGAGTATCTCAGTTACTCGAGTAAGCCTTACTTGTCAATTTAAAAGGAGATGATATAGATTTAACTTCTAATATTATGTTATTTTTCAAGATTTTAGTGGGTTTTTTTTTAATGATTTGGTTGTTTAAAATATTGTTACAATCGAAGTCAAAATAGTTTAATATCTACTAAATATACATAACAAAATAATATTGACCTTGTAAGTATAATTTTTCAATAAAGAGGATTTGGATATCCCGACCCTAGCTCCACCCCTATTATAGGGGAAGGTGCAGAATACTTACTTTTGATCTAGGCAGATTCAAGATTTTAATTTTATAGGTTTATGAGCCATAATATTTTAACACAAATACAAGATTATTGAGTTTTGTTGTATCATCATTTGGTTGGGAACACATTATCTCAAGATTAGTTATCCTAGGGTTAGCTATCCCAGAATAAATTATCCCAACAAGACAACCAAACAAAATACAAAAAATTTATCTCATTATTATTTTCTTATCTCATCACTATTTATTTTTATTCTTCACACCAAACGAAAGTGTATATCCACCACTTACTTGTAGGGGGACAAAAAGTAGGAGAAAAAACAAAGGCATTTTCACTCTTTTGGGAACATTTACTTGTTAGCCTCAGTGTGTGGTTTTCCCTAACTTTACACCCTGTTAGATTCCTTGCTTAGCATGCCAAAAGCAAAATATAGAAAACACAAAAGAAGAGTATGCATTATGTTGAAGACTTCTTTATCTCTATTGAAATACATTTTTTACCGTCGCATCTCAATATCAAATATAAGGATAAGTGACATAGCCCCTAACTCAAGCAATTACTCACATATCCAAGAATTATTGGTTTCACACAAGCCAACACATAGGCTAAACATCACACAGACTAAACAAGAATGTCAACACTTAACAACCTCTAAAACACATACTACAACTAACTTCACTCAAACAACTTCCATTCCTTCTTATTGTACTTCTGGGTCAATCCAACCCGAATGGGAAGAAGAGGGTCAACCAAACTGCAGTCCACTTTGTACATTTGCTGAGCAGACCCCTCAGGCATTTTAGAGAAGGGAAGGGAACTTCTCACCCAGGTCAGGCAACCCAAAAGGACCAGACATAAATCACCCACTAAGAAAAGGGTAAATAAAACAAGCGATCAAGCTACTCTAATAGAACACTTCCTCAATCACAATCACCAAAACGTTTGACTCTAAAACATACAAACAGAAAGGCCAAAACTTCACTCAAACAACTCTAACAGAGTACTTACTCAGCCACACAATCCACAACTAACTAGAATGGTCTAACAGAGTACTTCCTCAACCACACAATCCACAACTATCAAGAATGGAAAGAGTTCATTAAAAAAGGGCCAATGATACTCATATTGATAGGATTAGAACCCGGGCATAAAAAGTCTAAAAATCTTTTCAAAATCAGGAAGGGTAGAATCAAAATTTTATTGAATTACTACAATTTTGATGGCATCTTCTTTTGCCTCTAGATTGAGAAGTTAAAAAAAAAAAAAACTATTCCCTCTATCTTAATTCAAGCATTGTTAAATTGATCATGAGATTCAATGAACATCTCAATTTAAGGCTCATTTAAGATCACAAGATTCAAATAACATCTTAGAACATTACACACATCTTTAAATGAAGATTATAAGATTCAAAAATCTCACATTTTCTTAATATAGTATATGATCTTGCACAAAGAACCATGCACCCAAAGACAATCAATTATAAAGCATTCAACGACTGGATTGTTTCAATTTTCATTCATCTTATCAAAATTAATAACTTACTACATTTCAAAGCTAACACACTTAATAACACTGTACTATTGAAGGTTTCATTCATTGACACAGATTATCAAACACCTTCAAGGCAACCTACGTTTCGACAATCTCGGTGAAGTTCTTGCTGCATTTGGTGTCTCTGATACACTCTTCTTCTCAGATCCCTTCAACCCCTTCTTCAATCTTCTACCTTTAGTTTTCAATTTCACCATTTTCTCAACTATAGCCTCTTTATTTTTCCCACTCCTTGTTCTTCCCATCACTATCCCATCACTCTTCTCAGCAACTCTATCAAAATCAACATCCAATTTCCTCGCTAGACCCCTTTTTTCTACTCTCCCCTCAACCCCCATTTCTTCATTTTCATCATCAGATTCATCAACCAATCGCATTTTCCTCTTCAAATTCAATGGAGCAAGAGGAGGAGACGGACTTACATGAACCACCGGTGACGACAACGAACCCTTTTTCACCGACCTCTTCTTCTCACCCACCGATTTCTTCTCGATCTTCTCACACTCAGCTCTGAGTTTCTTGATGTTACCTTCGATCCGTCCCTGAAGACGGAGGCGTTTGAAGCTCAAACCCCCCATTGACCAATGAGCTTCCTCAGCCCATGACAAAAACGGATCCAAAACAGATACTGGTGGATCGACCCGTTCTCCATTTGGGTTTTCGTAAAACCGCGGCCTTGGTAAGCTGCTGCCGTAGAACTTTCCGGGACCTAATGCTACCACCATGATAACCCAAAAATTAACAAAAAATTGAATAAAAATTGAGAGTCAGTGAGTGAAGAAACTGAGATTTAGATGAAAATTAATTGGGTGGCGAGAGATTTATATATAGTGCTTCACTGTGAGCTTCAATGGAGGGAAAATATTTAGCGGGAACGTTTGCCGCCAAATATTTACCGCCCTGTTGTGAATTTTGAGTTGAAATTTTTGCGCCAAATTTTAGGTAAGGGAGAATATTAAATTTGGATATTTGCACAAATGACCTCTTATGTGGTTGCGACCCTCTTTTAAGCGATCGCAAAACATAATTTACAACATCAACATGAGTTTCAATGGTATTGAATCACCCTTGAGCCCCTCGAGTTCTAATTCAAATCGTACCAACAAGTCTCATATAGTACTGATGAATCTCAAATTATTATTTAACCTATAAACACTTAAAAAGATGGATTGAGTTCTTAAATTTGTGTTTTAAGCCTTCAAAAATAAGATCACGTTAAAGAACCTTCCAAAGCTCTTCGAAACCTCATATTTCTTCTAGAAAATCTCCTAATTGTTTTAGAGCAACTAGAAAGTCTCAACCCGAACCATTTGATGAAGTTCAAAAACATAATTGGGCTAATGTTCTCAAGTTCCAAATGATCATGTATTCATGGGCCGGAAATTGAACATTGCTCCTATAAGCCCATCTATGTCATGGTCCACGATAAATATCTAACTATAATAAACTATCTAAAACTAATTAGGCTAATGTTAATTTAATATTGATTTGACTAATTACGTAATAATAAAAAATTGAATTACAAGATGAAATAGGAGCAACTTGTTTTTATGGTCACTAACTTGAAACTCAATCATGTGATTGTATTGCTTAATCATGCGCAATTTATTAGAGCAGTTCAATAGTCAAGAGGTTACAATTTGAATCGTAATATTACACGTTTAAATTTGAAATAATCCAGGCTTATTAGCCTAATTTAGTCTTTCTTCTTCCTCTATAAGTTTGTAAACACACTTACTTCCAAAAGATTAAAAAACAAGAATAATATACATTTTATATATGAAATTGATGCACCAGAAATTACTGTAAAATGTAAATTTATTCTAATTAGAAGATTTTTTTTAAGATTAAAGTTTAAATGAAGATGTATGAGTGTATATAAATTGCAAGTATGATACAATATTAACTTAAATCCAATAAAATATTGCAAAACCGAACTCATACACACCACTAATTGGAATTTATAATCTTAGACCTATCGAGATCATCCAATATGACATCGACTATTAGTTTTAGAAGGTTTAATTTAAAATAGATATGTACCCTCGTGCATATAGTTGGATACAAAATTAATTATTTTTAATTTAAAATGATAATAAAAGTAGTAGATCTTTTATTATTTATTTTGCAAGGGATTTTGATCTTTTTAGTTTTTACAATAATTAATTTATATGATGAATTGGAACTATTTTATTTTATTTTAATTGATAGAAAAGAAACAGAATGACATTAAATTAATATTCACAAAATACATAGTTATTTCCGTGGGAAGGAAAAATCGCATCCATTGATCTAGTCGAAAAACCTCCTCTAGGTGACTACTCAACTACTTTATCTTCTTGTCTGCCTTCGATTTTCTGTGATCAATTCCATAATCATTCCCAAATCCATCAATTTGAGGGTCAAAATCATATATACATATTAAGAAATCCACCAAATATTTTGACTATAAATTCAATCATTATTATTAACTTGAGATATGATCTGCAGAAGCTCATGAACTTCATATCATGTATCCATCTCTGCTTATTTAGCGAGATCATTTCGGATAGTACATGTAACAAAATGACCTCTTTACTCTTACACACAACGTAAATTTCATAAACGGACGACAGAGTACTAGACTCATCTGAACCCAATATAAACACAACTTTAAAAACACACAACAACTTGTATACTAAAAACCTTAAAGCTTGAACTCACAAAGCTTAGATCCTGAATTCGCTTCTGATTTCTCATATAGCCATTCAGTTAATAATAGTTATTATCTCAAAAAATCACCGTTCTTCTGAGATAATAGCTTTTAGTTGAACGACCATCTAAGATATCAACTCCTTGTTTTACATAGCTTGGTTCTCTATTTTTCCAAATAATTTGAGAAATGATAGTGCAGCATCTCTTGCCTTTTCTGGTGTAGGAATTGTAGGTGCAATTGGCTCATATTCTGCTTTCCATTCTGCTACACATTGCTCATTGCTCACAGGAATGAAAGAGAAGGTAACTCTGTATGGATTATACATTTTCCTTAAATCACCATCAGTCACTTGATATGTCACTGACCTCCCCTCTTCCACCTTCTCTATCTTTTCTATTGATTGTTTGACATAGTTGCTTAATGCTGCATAAAATATTTGTGTTACATATGCGCAGTGATGGAGTCAAAAATTTTATCATGGGGTTCAAAATATAAAGAGGTAAATAGACAAAGAAATCAAAGAGATTCAACATGTACGATTGATTGTTTGACATAGTTGCTCAATGTTGCATAAGATATTTGTGTTACAAAAGGTGCAGTGGCAGAATCAAAATTATTACTAATGGGGTTCGATATATAAAGAGGTAAACCCACCAAGAAATCAAACGAATTTAACATCTACTCTATATACATAAATAAATAATTCAACCTTATACATATAGTGTAAGTTTTTTATGACCCTGATTTCACCCTTATAGGAGCGAATCTACACTGTTACTTACGAGTTCACATCAACCTAATAATTTTTGGCCTAGACTTTATACATATATATAAATATGATTTACCCTATTTTTGTGGTATAGTTTTAAGTTGATCACGAGGTTACCGTAGAAACTATTGATAAACTTTAAATCTTGAATTCGCCTCTTAAAAAAAAAAAAAAAAAAACACTTAAAATCTATATTAAATCAAAATCAAACAACAAATTGAAATTAAAAAAATAAAATATACACACTTAAAATCTATATTAAATCAAAATCAAACAAACAAATTGAAATTAAAAGTAATTGTTTATCCTGAATTAACCTAGAAGACGAGGTAAATAATCAAGACTTCACAATTATTTACACCAAATCAAATCATTTATTTGTTGCCGTTGGTACAAATTAAAGTAGGATTACATATTACTCAAACCATGATTACTTGTAAAAAAAAACCATATGCAAACACATGTCTTTCATTCAGTACTTAGTACAAACACAAAAACAAATTCAGAATTTCAAGATTACAGGTTCATATAACGACCTTAAGTTAATACTACAATAATCATTGAATTTATAATCAAATATTTAATAGATTCTTTAATATATATGTAAGATGGGAACAAAAATTACCAGATTCACGTAAATCGATCTATAATCAGACTTCTAAATCCGTCTTTGTACAAACACCATATGCAAGTAAGTGATTCACGCAAATCTATAATTAAATCCGCCTTTGTACAAACACCAGATGTAAGTAAATTTTTTATCGTAAATCGGGTTTTATTAAAGACTTACCAGGACCAAGCTGGAAACATCTGAGACTGCCAGGCTCTCCTTTTCCTTTAATATATTCAGCTTTAGCAAGCATTTGTGGATTAATTCTGCTAATTGTATCATTATCCCTATACATTTCCCATGCTTTTTCTGCAGAGATGTTAAGCAAAATTTCACCTTTCATTCCTCTCATCTCTCTTTCTTTTATCTCTATCCAACTTATCTTTCTCTTTCTTTGTGTCAAGTTCTATCAATATATAGATAAGATATAATATAATATAAAAAGATAATGATAAAAAATGTATCTGAAGTATCACTTTATCGGGTGTTTGTATTTTTTATCTGAATTATCATCAAAACACATCTTGAAATTGACTATCATGTATTTGAATACAATCGTCGAAAGGAGTGTGCATGTGACAACTTAATTTGCCCATAAAATTTCATCACATGGTAGCCGACTCATTATTTTCAAGGCGTGTTTTGATAACTAGTTGATGATCATTCAAGTTGAAAAGGACACTTGATAGTTTAAATTGGAAATTCGAAAAAAAAAATGATACTTCGAGTGTGTTGTTTTTAATCATTGTCTCTTAATTTTATTTATAAAAATTCCAATTAATTTCTTTAAATAACCACATGGAGTGCCATTTACCAACAACTTTTGGCAAGAATCTTCACATTTAGTGTCCACCATGTTTGTCCTTTGATAAGCACCAGATGCTAAATCTTCTAAATATTATAATTTAATAGGCATCTATATCTTCGTAAAAATGCAGGAAAAATGATGCATCGAATAGACACAATGTGATCAAGTCCTTTGAAAAACCTAACATATAACGGGAGCTTTAATGTATCGATAAGTTTCCAACTAGGTGCATAGGGCAACCATCCTAGTATGGAGCCCTCAAGTAATGTAACTATATACATAAAACAGGAGTATTTTGCTTTCATTTATTACTCCACCACTGTTTTTAACATGATCCCTTTTTTATTTCCAGCAATAGTTATAAAGAATGTCTCAAAATATTCCCTCAAGAATTTATTCTCCAATTACAAGTTGCTTTTCTACAGCTTTAGCAGCAATATAAATAAATCATATATAGTTAAAGTTTTTATATTATAAGATAATTTACACAATTCAACAATACTAAAGAATATGGTCATACACCCCTCTGGACTCCGGTGGAGCTAAACTTTTATATTAATAGTGTTCTCTTACCTTCCTGAGCAAGATCACGCCCTTCATTACGAGCTTATACACATGTTATGAGGTTAAAAATATCCAAATATATGTCGAAAGCATAGGTTCCACCGCGTAGCCAATTGGCCCAAAATCAGACTAATTCTTTTCACGGCGAACAACGAAGATTAAATCAAAGGACAAGAATGAGAGAAGATGTTCAATCTTAAAAAAGAGGTATTCATCAATTCTCCTACGTTACAATGTTGAAAACATTTTGCCTTACAACAAATAAAACTTCAGAAGTAAGACATGGCAAATCTACAATACACAGCATGATAGCGCTGTATACATCATCGTCAACTGCCTAATTATATGACCCTTATTCAGCAAATAGATAGTATTCGAGTCAAATTGCACTTTCACTATTTTCAGATTTCCCATGACCCTACATGAAAACATGATTAGAAAGGTTTGGGATAATGACCTAACCCGACCATCCTCTTTGAGGACCACCTGAAGAATGTCCATTCAGCCTATCGAGCACAGTATTGAAATCAACTGTCTGACCACTCTCCTCGAGCCTTTGGATAACATTAACCACATGATCACCCCTGTAGCCCATGCTTGCCAGCTTCTCAATTAATTCATTGTAAGGATGAGTGTGCATCAATTGAGGTGGACGAACCATATGATTGGGGCTTGGGGAGGACTGTGCGTTCTGGGGAGGGAAGCTGGAGGGAGGATAACCACTTTGTGGGAAATTTGGTGGTTGTGGTGGATGTCCCCTTGGGCCTTCACCGTCGTACATCAAATACGCATTTCCTGCAGAGAGAGATGGATGAGGCCCACTAGTTGCATACCCATCCCCTGGAGCACCAAACGAAGGCTTGAGATGCTGGGTTGGAGGCTGTGACTGAAGTGGCCTACCAGACCTGTCATACCCATAGGGTATTGCTTCTGGACGGCTTGCAACTGATTGAGGGATCGCAGAAAATGGCATTTGCATTGGCATGCTATTGGGGACCGGTTCAGGAGAAGGATTCGGTTGACTGGGTGGATAAGAGGGATAAACAGCAGGTGATGAGGGTCTACCTTGCTGTTGCACAGTTGGAAGCTGATGCTGTTGAACCTGTTGGGATGCTTGAACCTGCTGAGGTACCTGTTGCGCCCATTGCTGCTGCTGATATTGGGGCATTGACTGGATTTGTGGGGTCTGATTCCCCGGAGGTGCTGCTGGTTGGGGTGGTAACCTAGAAAGATCTTGCATTTGAGAAGTTCGATACTGGGGGTCAGATGAAAGATATTGACCTTGGGACAAGTGAGTTGGAGCTGGTGGATTTGACATCTGCACTGGGGGTAAATAGTAACCTTGTGACTGCGTCATACTTTGAGATGGAATTGGTTGTGGAGGTGCCTGTTGTGGCTGCTCGACGGGTTGGTTAGTAAGAGGAGCCCGGGGTGCTACTTGATGGGGTAGAGCAAGTGCCAGTTGTTGTCCACTCACATCAGTTGAGTTGTCACCTTTATTGGAATCAGACACGGGTTGAGCATTTCTGTCCTCATTCTGCTGAGAATTGTTCGCTGAAGCTGGTTCTTTCTGCGCAAACTGAAGCTTAGCCAGCTCCTTCTGAGTTTCAGCAAGTTCTTGCTTATCTCTCAGAATCTGTACAGATCTGTGGACCTGCAGGAATAACAAACAGCAAAGAAATTAGTCATTGAAAAGCTATTAAAGTAGGAAGAACTGTGAAGGCATAATTCTAGAGAGCAACTTAACATTGGACAAGAATGAATTCATACTTATTGACTAGGAGCATTAGAAGGCTAGAACGTCAATAGGTGTATTGGAAATTCAGACACAAATAAACAGAAAGATGTGTGTTTTTGCAGAGAAAGATGGACGTAAACTATGCCAGTGAATCCTTATGATTGGCGTCTCTACAATAATGTGGTGCTAGTTCTTTTTTATTTCCCATCCAGTGTTTGGTACCCACATTGGATCCCGACTAACTCCGGATTCGCGCCGGGAAGTCCCACATTGGAGGGTAAAGTGCTCCCTAACGAACGCGACTCCGTACCATGGGGGACTCGAACCCGAGACCTCTGGTTAAGAATGAAGAAGTACTTACTACTCCACCACAACCCTTGTTGGTGTGGTGTTAGTTCTAATCACACGCGGACTCCTACTTAAAATAGGGTCTCTAACTTGATCTGATGAGGTAAACTTTGCCAACTGTCCATATGTACTAGAAAATAGAGTAGAAAATTCTCTAAGACCAGATAACCTGTTAGCATTGAAAATTTCTCAAGTCTACTAAACCATATAAAATTCTCCAGTCACAGAAAAATACGTTCCACGAATATTAGAACAGACATGAAGCAGTACATTGCATGTAAAAAACCCAGAACTTGAGAATGAGGAAGTGATAAGTCTCTATTGTCATCAGTTCTGGGAGAGAAATCTTTGAATGGATTTTAACTTTTAGCTAAAACTTTGTCAAACATAATAGATAATCAAAAAGTCTTATCACATTATAACTTAACTTACTAGGACTATCCTACTTTATAGGGCTAGGGATGGTGAGAGTATAAAAGGCATATCATCTTTATGAAAAAGGAGGAGGAACTTACAAGAATAGGATTATGCATATTATATATACCATGTTACTAGGTCTATCCTACTTTATAGGGCTTGGGATGGTGAGAGTATAAGCAGCATATCATCTTTATGAAAAAGGAGGAGGAACATACAACATTATATACCATGTGAAACATAATATGTGAGCAATGCAATACAACCCATAATTTCAAAGAAGACTTTATTTTAGCACATACCACCGATAAGAGAATAACATTTAACTTGTGTAAGGAGTATATCTAAAAGCACAGCATTTAGCTGCTAGACAGAACCTTTAAATGCATGCCATGCAAGGAAATCAGTGAACGAACCTCTTGAACATGCTTCTCAAGAGCCTTCAGTTTCAAATCTGCCTCACCATGATCTCGAACTAAATCAGACCGCATTTCCCCAATGGACTTGTCAAGGTTGTAACAGTACAGTTCCAACTGCGACAAGCGTGAACTGATACCCTCTAGAAATCTCATGAGATTGTCCGTATATTTTTTCATGGTCTTCTCAACAGTACATATCATGTCTTGATTGAAGGAAGATTCCTCTGGAGGGCTATACGTCGAAGTGGGAAACATTGATGACCTCGTCATTCTGTTTTTGTGGAACTCCTACTCAATACAAGAGCATAATTGAGTAATAAGTCAAATAGAAGTTGATTAGGTAGGATTGAATGTAAAGAAATAGAAAGAAAAAGTCCTCCTACAAAGATCTAAAAAGCACTGTGGTAAGATTCTTCTTTTTTGATGAAGTAAGTTGTTTCATTACCGGCATCAAGAAGATGCAAAGAGTACAAAAGTAGATATGCTAGCTCCATTACATGATAAAAGTTAAGACCCGGGAACCAGCCACAAAATAAAAAAATCTAGAGAAGACTTAACATGACTATGGATAGTCTAGCATGGTAAGATTCCTAATCAGAAAACCAATTCTACCACTTGTCTATGACCCCTGAAAGAGCTGCTAATCTGTTATAATTACTATCAATGAGCTACCTCAAAACTATGACCCCAAACATTTTCCAAAAGGTGTCCAAATCTAGAATCCAGATGCAAAGCCAGAGCTATTGAGATTTGAGGATACTGTGTGAAACATGATTTCCTTATTGTTCTACATGCAGATTGACTTTAGCTAACCTGTTTTTGCGGTCTCATGTCTTCAGATTATTCATTTACAAAAAGAGAGGCAGATATAAAGAGACAAAGAAGAGAAGGTATAGGAGAGTTCAAGGATCTCCGTCATCACTAGTTTTAGGTTACAACAATGATTCATAACTCCTATTAGTAGCTCAAAATGAGTGAAGATAGACTAATATCTTACGTCCCTCACCCTCTAAAATCGAACTACATAGTTAAACAGCACAGTAATTTATGTACAGCCAAGTGAACCAACTCTTTAACCTTTGATCACTTTGAAAATCCACACGTAGAATGTTAAACAGACTGCATCAGGATAATTATCATATAGGTCAAAAAATTGGTCAGTGCAACTGCTAAAACATAGTAAACCCTTGGTGGACTACTAGATATCTAGCAAATGCAGAGCTAAGATTTTGAGTTTATGAGTAATGAATTCTAAAAAAAAGCAACTTTACTGAGTTCTTCATAAAATAACTATACATATTATGTGATTTTTTAAAAACTACTAAAGGCTAGTAGCAACCCAGTCGAGGTGTGAGCAAGCTGACCGGACACCACAAATCAACAATTTTCAGTAATACCCATCTGTAAATTCTCAAGCTTTACCTCATAACTTCCAAAACCCCTAGTGGGTATCAATCAAAACAACAAAGAGAACACTTCCACCCTACAATAATTTACTCATATGACTACCTGAACTTTCCACCACCTTATTGTTAAGAGTTCGATTCCTCATATTGTAATCCCTCTCCGATTAAATTAAAAAAAACCAAAAACACATAGTTACCTTAGCAGAATTGGTAGTAATCGCAGGATCAGAGTGGGTTCCATTAGAGGCATCTTGATGTGGATAATCTTCATAAGAACAGAGAATATCATCAGACCCAAAATCAAAACCCTTCGAACCAGAAGAATTACTCGGCCTGCCAGACGATCCAGATGCCATCCTTTACGGATCACAAAACAAAAAAAACTAGGGTTTCACTACACTGATCAAACGATCAAAGAAAAAAAAATTCACCTAGGTTTTGTGTATATAGAGAGAGAGCGAGAAACTGAAGAAAAGGATTATGTTTTGTTTATATAGAGAGAGGAAGAGAGATGTAATTGGGAATTGAGGTTTTGCTTGAGCAAGACTCGTAGTTGTACATTTCTCTATTGGTAGTATCGCGTATTAATTTTTGGACACGTGCGTTACGTTTAAAATGATAAGTAAAATTTAAAGAAGAAAAGTTATGTTTGATAAATATTTAAATGTTTGGGGTAGAATATTATGGATCGATCAAACTTCGTAGAGTTGAACAATTAAATTTAGTCAAGTGGGGATAATAATGTGTAATGAGACAATAACTTTGTTGTTAATTCATCACTTAATTGTTCATAATTAACGTAACATAAATATAATCATTTAATTTGGAATTAATTGATATCTATGTTCTTTAATTTTGGATGTCTTAAATAAGTAAACGATGTTTTACATCGCATAATATATTTAAAAGGTCTTGTAATTGAGTCCCTTCGATACGAAGTTGCGTTTGTTAGGAAACGTTTTACCTTTTAATGTGAGACTTTTTAATGTAAATTTGAATTTTGATCACTCAATGGAAAATCAAAAGAATTGTGTCTTGCCAACAAATATTATATTTCATTGCAAAGGAATTAGGCTCATTAGTTATTATAATTTATACCCGTATATCCTTTTTTAAGATATCTTTTTGTTCACTTATTTCCACTTTTTAAAGATTTTTTCGTTTATGAATTAAAATATATTTTAAAAATAAATTTTATAATACAAACTACTACTACAAATTTTTGGGCCTCGGACAAATAGCAAATTATTTAGTTGATTGGACCTTGAGCCTCCCCATAGCTTATTGCACATTTTACATGATTTTTTATAGCATGAGTCGTTCGGATTTAAGTCGAAACAACAAACATAATCTAATATTTGAGTTGAAAATCTATTGAAAATATTTTTGTTATATTTTCAATAGCAAACACAAAATTCATATTTATATGTTATAGCAAAGTTTGCATAATTGCGCTCCATAGCAAACATAAATATGTATATTTTGCTATATATACACAAAAGAAAGCAGTTGTATAATCTGTTTTGGTATACATATACAAAAAGATCAATTGTATAAAGTGAGAGAAGCGAGCGAGCGAGCGAGATCTGGGAGAGTGGCGAGCGAGATCTGAGAGAGGGGAACAAAAATATATGTATATATACAATTTTCACGCATTTTATACATTTGCGTTTTTGTATAAAGTGAGAGAGGCGAGTGAGAGAGCGAGATCTGGGAGAGTGACGAGTGAGATATGGGAGAGGGGAGAGAGGGGAGAGAAGGGAACGAAAATATATGTATATTTACAATTTTCTCTCGCTTTATACAAACACATTTTATACAATTTGCGTTTTTTTGTATAAAGTGAGAGAGGCGAGTGAGAGAGCGAGATCTGGGAGAGTGGCGAACGAGATCTGGGAGAGGGGAGAGAGGGGAACGAAAATATATGTATATATACAATTTTCTCTCGCTTTATACAAACACAAACGCACTTTATACACTTGCGTTTGTATAAAAAACGAGAGAGGCGAGAGAGAGAACGAGAGTGGCGAGCGAGATTCACCAGGAGAGAGGTGAAATAATAACAGTTTGCTATGAGGTACAATTAAATCAAACTATATTTATAGCATT
>JAJOOH010012308.1:0-61505 GCA_029582605.1 Solanum gracilifrons
TGTCTTCAATGGAAGCTTGGAACTTGGAGCAAGAGTCTCTTCAATCTTGAGGAAGGTTTTGGATTAGAGTTCTTGAGAGAACTTGAGAGAAAATGTGTCTAAGTATGGGAGAGGTGTTTTGGGAAATGTTTTAGGGATGGGAATTGAACTAATGGTATATAGGAAATAACATATGCCCTTTGGAAAAATGGTCCAACACTTAGAAAAAATTGAGGCGGGTGAACAGTAAAAACGCTCACTGGAAATTGGCTTTCCTGCTGGACAGATTTTAAGAAAATGGGCATAACTTCTTCGTCCGAACTCCGACTGAGGTGAAACGAAGTGCGTTAGGTAGCTAACTCAAAGGGATTTCCATGGATATGTTATTGGCCACCCAATAATTTGTGTGCTAGGAGATATGACCCTCCAAAGTAGACCCTCGAAAAATTCTTCACTTGGAAATTTTGGATTTTGATACGGTTGCTCTAAAATTTGGGTTAGACCCATCCCCCACTAAATTTGACCCCTTAAACAAGAATATGAAGTCGGTTTTTTGAAAAACGAAACAGATTTTTTTTTATAGCTAAACAAGTTTCCGGTAACTTTTGAAGCACATTTTTAAGAACTTTTTTGGTCATTTCACTAGAACCCTATATGAACGTAAAACCTTGAAGCGGTAGACGTAATGGTGGTGGCCTCCTTCTTGTGTGAAATGATGAACTTAAAGATGCTAGATCTATTGGTGGTGGATCTCTCTAGGAAGATCAATGATATATCCTTAATGTACCTTGAAACGGTAGACAAAATTGTGGTGGCCCTTTCTTGGTAAAAGTACTTTGCGTAAATAGGCCTAATGTTGGTGGCCTTATTAAGTACAATTATGTAAATGAAACTACTCTATGGGAATGGAAGCTAAGCACCGAGTGGATATGGCTAAGATGGTGGCTCTCCCAATGTTAGGCGAGAGTCCAATGCACATCTTCCTTATCCCATAACTATGTGCCTACATAGGATGTGTTCTAGTTCTACCCTAGGCAATTATAACACCTTCTACGGTGTGGGGTTACATGACATCGGATTCCATGATTTAGCTCTCATGGTCTAGGTCGGTTAATGCCTATTCCCATCATGTGAGATGTGCACTCTAGTTACTTGATAGGTACTACAAAGTGTAGGTAATAGTATGGGATGCTATATATCCATTGCATGAGTAGGCTTGGAAGGGGCTATAGTGATTTCTCTAAGTTTTAATTACTAAATGTATGAAAGTCCTCTAAATGCATGAATGTTTCCTAAATGAACCTAATGAAGAATGTTGGCTTAAATGCTTAATGTCAAGATGCATGCTTTACTTGGATTGTATTATGAGTTACCTCCTTGTCATGTCTATTTGTATATGAATGTGCCTTGTCTATGGTGACTTCAATGGAGTACTCAGTATGAGTAGTAGTATGGGATGATACTTGCACATTGCACAAGTATGACTTAGAGTTGTCTTAGATGATGGTCTTAATGTGATGATGTAAAGTTTATGTCTCTTATATAGTTTATTGTGTAACGATTGAAAGCATGAATGGTAAGTTCAATTTTGGTGATCTTAATGTGGTGCTTTAGTGTGGGTGGTGGTATGGGATGCCACCACAAGACCCCATTCATGGACCATGGATGGGACCACACCCCATCATGTAGGGCCATGGTTTTGGTCTTCGGCAAAGTCTTGGTGGCCTTGACCTACGGAGCAAGACCACGAAGCGTGAATCAATCCACTAGCCATGGTTTGCACATGTAGATCACAAGATTCAGGCAGCTTTTGTGAACTTAGGCAGCCTTGGGGGTTAGACTTTACGGTCCTCCCCAAGAACCCTTGGTTGGTCTTCGGGGGGTCGTACCTTGATGTTTAACCTCTAGGCACTTCAATCTAAACGCGGGAAGTCAACATACAAGCTACAACCAAACATGAAACTCAAAAGCTCACAAGTTAGGCTCTAGTTTCACCTAATAGTTTCCATTAGACTTTAACTTGGTCTTACTAGATATTCGGGTTGTTACATTATCTCCCCCTTAGGAACATTCGTCCTCAAATGACACTTGAAACACATTTTGGAATTAAAGATTCAAGACTAGCAGCCCAATCATGCACGAAACATCACAATAATGCATAACTCAAAATATACTATTTACAATGTGCACTTAATCAAGGAGGAAACATCAACTTCAACGTAACTCAACATGTTTAATGCAATACAAGGAAGTATGAACTATATATACGCACCCTCTTTATGCATGAGATTCTCATCACCTGTTTTGTTCAAGGAAGAACTACCATCTCCAAACTAAAACATGTCCATTTATTCTTCTCATGACGTACATTAGGCAACTCTTACTCAAAGCACCACAACATGAGGGAAACAATTCACATGAACTCATTTTCCTTCAACACACAAGTTTTCATGAACATGTACTATATAAAGAAGTCATGGCAACATGTAAGCACATAACACAGTGGTAGATAGATACACCATCTCCCCCTTGGGAGTGAGGCTACCCAGTATTATTAATCACATAGTCGTAGGAAGAATTACTTTTTTCTCATTAAAAGCAAGCTCAACACAATAAACATGGAGCCGAAGTGCCATTTCATCAAAAACACAACAAACCATGTTCATCACATCATCTCATGAAGTCAAATATGCCATCACCATACTAGTATGCACAACAACATGAGGAACATGAAAATCATGAAAAATCCATTTTCTACAAAGTAAGAATCTGTCAAAAACATGCATAACATAAGGAGATCATGTAAATTTCTAAAACACTCATGACTCATAGATAGAAAAAAAGCCCCAAAAAGGAATTCTTGGTCTCAAGCTAGAATAGGAAAAGAAGAAAAGATGAGGATATCGGGACTCTCAGTCAATGTTGCTACTCAATCACATAATCTCCCCCTTGGGATTAAGCCTCCTTTTACAAAACCTCAATTACTACCCTATTCCACAACTCAAAGCATTTCTAAGACCCATTATAACCCTACCTGGCTCTAAAACTAATAGAGGTCTAATAATCATGCATCCAAATCCTACCAAAGTTAACAAAAGTAACTCTATAGGACAAGGAAATTATAGGACACATAACATCCAAGACTCCATGATCAAGAAATGGGTCAAGGAGAATTCATCATCTTAGGCTAGAGGAGAAATAGGAGGGGACATAAGGATATTGGGTTCTTTCATTGGCCCTTGACCTCCCAATTAAGCACCTTCAACTAACACCCTTACTAAAATGACACCCCTCAACTTTTTCATGGAAGCACTTTCCTACTCTTCTATTTCTTGGCTTTCCAGTGTAAGATCCCAATAGGTACTTCTAAATTAGAGAGTTTCTTTTCTAAGCACTCTTACTCACAAGCAACCTTACTAACACCACTCAAAGCATATATGAGCCTACCAAACCGGGACTAAACTTCTTAAACTCACTACACTCCTTAAGTTGAGAATTTCAAGCAAGCCTAATTCATGAACATCAAGGACACTCAATGACCTTACCATATAAGCACATTATCCCCCACTTGGGGTAAGCGTATACAAACTCTTCACAACATCACTTCTTCACACAATTTGATTTTAAACCATGGAGGATTAGACTTCCTCTTTTAAAGGAGTTTAGTCACTCAACCCCCTCTAGGCATCACTTAAACATTACTATTCATCAAAATCCAACACATATGGCCATAATTATACCCATGAATACCAAAGAAAACACCAAAGTTCATCATATCCAATTTATCAAGTCACCAAAAGACAAGTATTAGCAGAATAGAAATAAGAATGAAACACATACCGGTAGCCACTTTAGAAAGACACTCTTGTTCACCTTTAGCTTGAAGAGCATCACTCCTGATTTTCTTCATCTCTCTTCTTCAAGCCGTAAGCACCGGGCAATTTCTTATTACGCGGTCACTTCCACCACAAACATAACAACCCTTTGTGGCGGCTAGACACTTACGTTTGTTTTAACACCTAGTGCAAGTAGTCCTAATCGTATAAGAACCACTCACTCCTTCAGATTTTTGGGGTAGACAACTTTTTTTGCTTAAACTTTGGGGGAATATTGGATGAGCTTTGACCATAAGGCCCTTCATTTGAGGAATTATCATCTTCTAGGCTATACCTTTTTCTTCCTCTAGACCGCTCTTCAAGTTTCTCCTTTTCAAACCGTTGAGCACGAAACACAAGATGATCCATGTCCATATAATTCTCAAGCATCACCATACTACATTCCCTTATTATCAAGTCGGATAAACCCGACACAAACTTACTCATCTTCATGTTAGGGTTTGCCACTGTGGATGGAGCATATCTTCATAACCTAGTGAACTAGCGAGCACATTCTTTAACACTCAATCTACCTTGGGGAAGGTTAACAAGCTCAAGTATCTTATCCTCTCTCACCTCTAAGGGAAAAAACCTATCAATGAACTCATTCTTAAATCTTTCCCATTCCATGGGACCCGCTTCTACTGGCCTCGCTCCTTTCCATTAACTAAACCACATTAGAGCAATATCCTTCAATTGGTAAGCGGCCAGTTCCGCCTTCTTTACCGGTGTTACTTCTACGAAGTTCAACACCCTACATATATCCTCTATAAACTCTAGAGGATTTTCCTCCATCTTTGACCAATAGAAATTTGGAATTTCTATCCCGACTTGAGTCAACCAATGAAAACCATACCTAATCCTCTTATTTGACATTAAGTCAATAGGAAATTTAGGAGAATCTCCTTGATCATCGTAGTTTTCTTCAAACGCACCGGTGCAAACTCCTTGAGAATTCATATCCTGTAGATCATTGGATAAGGATTAGAACAAAGACCCTATAAGGTTAAACTCTATCGCACGACTGAAAGAATGAAAAATTGAAATTTTTTCCTAAAATTTTATAGCCTCCTATTCATAAAATGTGACGCGCTTCATATTTATGAACAAGACTTTACTAGATGTGGTTTGAGACTGTTACGACCCGAGACTACCCCCTAGAGGCGTACTTGACCCCGAAGGGGTTTCATACAAGCCCTTAGCATACATCATTGCATATGTCATATAATAAAAGCGGAAAATTAAAACTTTTTCTTCAACAATCGAAGTCATTTATATAAAGTCAAAGAGAGTCTAAACACTATCTCATTGGACATCTAATATAGTAGAATACTTAGACATATAAGGATACAACCCTTACATAGTTTAAAAATGAATCTATAAAGAAACTACTAAGGCATCTACTAAGTAAGATGTTTATCCCCGAACTTGAGGACTCATCAACTAGCTCGGAGGATCACTTATTCCCATGCTTGAACCAATAGATCCTATCTTCATGAACCAACCCCTACATTGGTAGAAAATATAGAAATATAGGTTAGCACAAGAACGTACTAAGTATGGAAGCTATGCATAAAACATTGAAAACATGCATGAAAAGGGGAATTTCATTTGAAATCATGCTTTATGCCATTTTTGAACATCATCTTTCAAATAGTTGGAGAATGCAACCAATAAGGCAACTCACATACATTTCATTATAACCTGAGAGATATCATTATAACAACAAGCATAGTCTCCAATATCAATATGATACACATCCCATTCTTTATAATAGATAGCCTCCAATTATACAAGGATACCCAGTTAAATATCAAGACAATCACATCATGAAGTAATCATCACATAAGCAACCTCTAAAACACACTTGTGCAATGTATGATAACTAACCTGTATTTACAATGTAAAACACAAATCCAATATCACATTCACATAAACCTTCATAACATAATGGAAACATTACCTTAGCAACCCAAAAGGCATACTTGTGCAATGTATACTTGGCATCCCATAATACGAACTACACTAAGTATCCATTTAGAATCATTTTGGTGACACATATCAACTTTAGACCTCATCATAATCCATAATCATACACAAGGAATAATCATACTCATTACATATACATAAGGAGAGTCATACCATAACAAAAATCTAATCAACATAAATCATATATTCATGTCTTACCATAACATAATGAACCAACCCAGAATCCCTTTCAAAGCTTACTTGTGCAATATAAAAGTGAAGTCCCATACCCCCATTCCTACTAAGTAAACTTATAAAGAAATCACAAGTATAGTTCAAATCATATTCAGTATCTTATTACATAGGGAGAATAACAATAATCGACATAGCCAATGTGAGCTACATGGAATCCGGTATCATATAACCCTACACCGAAGGAAGGCGTCCTACTTGCCTAAGGTAGAACTAAACATATATAGCTATAATGTGGATCCACTAGGTAAGACCTATGCGGGCACATAGTTATGGGATAGAGAGATTGCTTCTAGAAACCCCGCCTAGTGCATTAACGGGAGAGCTTCCATCTCATGAGACTTATTTGGCTGACCCGGCCTATTGCCTTAACGTGAAGGTCTTTACCTCACTTTCCATATCCACTCGGTGCTAAGCATTATTCTCCAATTATACAGAATTAGTATGGAATTATATCTACATGTGTGAAGGTATACTTTACCCTTCGTTCAATACAACACACTAAATAGCTCATAGATTTATTTAAGTGAGAACTACCTTTCACCTTAGATT
Source organism: Solanum gracilifrons (assembly GCA_029582605.1). Classification (NCBI taxonomy): domain Eukaryota; kingdom Viridiplantae; phylum Streptophyta; class Magnoliopsida; order Solanales; family Solanaceae; genus Solanum; species Solanum gracilifrons. The sequence goes on from JAJOOH010012308.1 coordinate 6,627, forward strand.
CATTAACAAGTGAGTAAACTTTTCACATGATACATATAGTGTTTTATGAGGATAACCTTTCATTCAACACAACAATGCTACTCTAGTCATAGTACATCATATCGTACATAGTCATATCTTATCATCATTGCCATGTACAACTCATGCATAATAGTATGCAAAGGTGCATTTGAGAACTAGCCTTTCAATTGAAACCATATATACATCATATTCATATATATGCATGGAGTGTGTGTGCATCATTGTCCTCACAATGGCACAACAACAACAACATTATCATCATAGACACCTTCCTTTTCAATGGGGTCACCAGATGTACATAATATCCCAACTCATGCACAATTCTCATATATTGCATTTAATGATCTTAGACCGTGTAAATCAACATATTTAATATCCGTCATTGAAGTACATCACTCATGGCATGTATAGAATCATATAATCATTTGGGGATTATGTGGGTAGGGTCCTTCCACAACAGAACCTCTTACAATTCAGCATATATACCATAACATGTTCATAACATCTCATTCATACTCATAATATATCATTCTTAGTCATATCTTGGGTTGTAGGGAAGAGAGGCCTTGTCTGAACACTACAATTCATACTAGCAAGTAACAACCTCCACCATAAGTCGATCAAACCATTCATACTAAGGATACACAATAAGTAAACACCTCTACCAAAAGTGGATCAACAATTCAATAGAAGACTACTCACCATTTGAAAACCTTCATTCATAGCCTTCAAGGCTTTCTTCAAGATTCAACCCTATTTTCTTGATATTCATGCATCATATAGGATAACCTTATAATACAATAATGAATTTCATCATATTATACTAGATTCTCATCCTTCAATCATCATTCAACATAAGCTAGGGTTTAGAATTGAGAAAGAAAGGGAAATCATGGGTCTTGTTGGGAATTTTCGAAAACCATAAGTATTACATGAATTCATTCACATACAATCATATATAATCATAAATAACCATCATAGATCACTGGAATCGATTTTAGAAAGAGACCCACGAATTTGATTGAAAACCTAGAAATTTGGGGAACTTTGAAAACTTAGTTGAAAGGGCGGCTTCTTGGTGATAGCTAACCAAGAATAAAGGACTCCCATACCTTAGCCTTAGAATCCCACAAATGTCATGATGAAAATCTTACAACTTCTAGCCCTAGTTGAACTCCTTATATGTTCTTCAATGGAAGTTTTTGAGAGAGAAGATTTTTGGGAGGGAAACGGAGTTGGGGTTTTATTTGGGTCGTCGAATAATTGATTTTAATTGGGTGACTTTTGGGGTTAAAATGACTTAAATAGGGCTCCTAGGCTTGGGGAAAACGAGATATCCTTAAGTTAAAAGAATTGGGAAAAGACCCAATTAGTTACTTGCTGGAAACTGCAGAAATGGCATCACTGAAACTTCCACGGACCGTGATTATCACCATGGCCCGTGAAACAGGTCGTGAAGATTTTTCAGCCTGACAATGCTTCACTATTTCGGGTGTAACTTTTTACTCGGAGATCAGAATTGGGTAAACTCGGTGGCATTGGAAAGAGGACTCAAATACCTTTAATTATATAGGTCATGTCACACCTTATTTTTTTTTTATATAAGGTATATGTCGATTTGAAGTTAACCTAATACTCTAAGTCTAACGGAAAGCCCTTCACGTGAGGCTCCACAAGCCGTGGTGCCTACCACGAACCGTGGTGCCTCTCGTGGTCATGATACAGTATCTAGGAAACCTCACCCTTAACCCCTAAAAAATATAAAGTAATTATTTAAGGGACCTTTTAAGGGTCGTGAACTGATTTAAGTCCCTTGAACCCATGCGTGAACTGCCAGCTTTCCCAAAATGGCTAAGGCAAAGTTCATGAGGCCCTTCAAGGACAGTGAATTATTTTACCTCCCTTGAACCCTCTCTTGAAAATATACTTAGTCAAAATTGGCTAAGGCATTGGTTTAAGGAAGCTTCTAAGGAAGGTGAATCCTTTCGCCTTCCTTGAACCCTCCCTTAAACTTATACCTAGCCAAATTTTAGGACCCTTTTATATATCCAGTTTATACATAAACTTATAAGGTTTATACGTTAGGCTCTAGTTCAACCTACTCTATTTAGTCAAGCACTAGCTCGATCTAACTAGGGTTTTACGGGGTGTTACAGAGACTTCCTAAAAACCATCCCAAAAACCTTATGATCTGATACCACGTTTGTCAATACCCGGGGTTACCCCTTAGAAGTAACATAGCGTAATTTACCCGGAAGGGGTCATATACAAGCCTCACAGAATACATGAACATTAAAGCATAGGAAAATGGTGCGGAATTTAAAAGTTTTCCTTACAATAGAAGTCTCATATAAAATGAAAGAGAATGTATGAAACTATGTCTCAAACCATCTATTATACTTGGAATAAAACTCTAGAAATACAATCTTAGGGACATAGCCCTGACAACTAAAGTCTAAAACATAAATGAAAGACAATAAAGGACATATGGTTGAGCCCAAGAATACAATGAGGACTCACCAATCTTATTCTTCTTCATCTCCTACGAACCTAGCCAGGAGGATGGAATCCACTATCTCCAAAGCCTACACTTATAGAAAATGTAGAAAGATGGGGTTAGCCAAAAAAGTACTAAGTATGGAAGCCATGCACAAAATCATTAAAACATCAATAAAAAGGAACATTTCATATCAAATCATGCTATATGCCATTTCTGAATAGCGTCTTTGAAATAATTGGAGAATGCAACCCATAAGGCAGCTCACACACATTTCATCATAACATGAGAGATATCATTATAATAACAAACATAGTCTCCAACATCAACTTAATACAAATCCCAATCTTCACAAAACATAGCCTCCAATCATAAAGTAATACAAAGTCAAATACCAAGATCATATCATCATTAAGTAATCATCACATAAGCAACCCCTACGAAACACTTGTGCAATGTATGGTTGGCATCCCATAATACCAACCATACTAAGTACCCCTTTGAAGCTACCTTAGTCATGCATTTCATCTTTAGACCTCATTATAATCAATAGTCACAAATAAGGAAATTGTCATGTACATTACTTAAATTATAAGAAAATTCATTCATAACAACTATCCATTCAATATACATGAATGCATTCAAACCTCACCATAACACAAAGGAACCATCCCATGACATCCTACTAAGTCTGCTTTTGCAATGTAAAAGTGAAGTCCCATACCCCCACTCCTACTAAGTAAAACTCATTAAGAAGTCATAGTATAGTTCATATCTCATTCATTATCTTTATTATATAGGGAAAAGTAGCCATAACCGACAAATACCATGTGAGGTACATGGAATCCTGTTTCTTGTAACCCCACACCAAAAGAAGGTCTCCTACTTGCCTAAGGTAGAACTAAATGAAAACTATAAGGTGGATCCACTAGCTAAAGATCTATGTGGGCACATAGTTATGGGATAGGGAGTTTGCTTCTAGACACCCATCCTATTTCATTGGCGAAGGGGCTTCCATCTCATGAGTTTATTTTAGATGACCCACTCTATTGCAATGGCGGAAGGGCTTTTAGCTCATTGACCATATCCACTTGGTGCTAAGCATTATTTCCCAAATTATACATAATTAATCTTGAATTGCATTTACATGTGTGAAGGAATTCTTTATTCTTCATTCAATACAATTCATGAAAATAGCTCATAAATTCATTAAAGGTGAGAAACTACATTCAACCTTAAAATCAACATTAGTATGTGAGAATAACTTTCACACCAAGATCATGTGTTCTCAAGAGAATGGACTTTCAATATACACAATAGGATCATCAAGGTCATGTACATTTCATGCACAATAATGTGTAAAGGTGCATATGAGAACTATACTTTCAATTAACACCATTGATACATCATAAACATTTTTATGCATGGAGTGTGCGTGTGTATTTGTCCTTGCAATGACACAATCAACAACATTATCATCCTAGACACTTCATTCATAATCAAGTGTAAGGGTAAGGGAAGAATGACCTTTCAACCATACCACAATATAAACAATATTCATAGGACTTTCGACTTCTAAGTAAATCATGAGTTCACACACAATCTTTTTGACATGCACAAACCTTCACATATATGCCCTTCAAGTGCAATGGACCAAATCATCCCAAGCATATAGCATTATCACATCAGATAAAGGAATACCATGATCCAAAAACTCATCAATACCTTAATTACATCATGATTGGCATTTCATACTTCAGGTATTCATAAACATGCATATAATATCATGATCAAGTCAATTCATGTTTAGAAGCATTAACCTAAACCAATCAAAGTCTAGGTGATCTAATCTAAGGTATTACATGAAGAAATTCATCATACTTGGAGGATCACCTTTGACCCTCAATTTGTCTCTTTCAGGACACAACCGTAGAATATATCAATTCACCTTATAAATCTTAGGTTAATCAAATATACAAGTAAAATCATACTTAGATCATGAAATTACATCATAATTAACTAACATTCAATCAATTGGACCAACTTGCAAAACCATCACATAATGTAATGAAGAACCATAGCTAGAGTTGGGGGTCTCATGGAATTTTGAAGGATTTCGAGTTAAAACTATATCAAATCAATAATACATTAATAAAACAAACATCATTAAATCTTTAAAAGAAACTTTAAAATGAATCCATGGAGTTTAGTTGAAATCCTAGCTAATTAAATTTTCTAGAATTGAGTTAAAAGGTTTTGAAAGGGCTCCTTGTGTGATAGCTTCCCAAGGATGATGAACTCCCATACCTTAGTGTTGAATCCTATCAAATTCTTATTGAAAATCTCATTCCTTCAAGCATTCCTTGATCTCTTTCTTTTTTCTTCAATCCAGGTTCTAGAGAGAAGATTCTTGGACAGAAGAGTAGTTTGGTTTTGATTTGAGGTCTTGGGTTATAATGAATTAATGAGGTGTGTATGGACTTAAAATACTTTACATACATGTATAATTACCATATTAAATGATCTCTAGTGGAAACTAATTAAAAAGAAATTAGTTGGAAATTACTTACCTTGGCCGAGATGTTTGGACAACTTACAGGAGCAAACCACGAGACCCTCATCCACGGACCGTGGATGGGACTAGGCCCCATCCTGTACGGTCGTCAGTTCTGTGTTCAGCAGGGTCTTGGTGGCCTTGACAATAGAACAAGCCCATGCGGCGTGAATCAATCCACTGGCCTTGGTTTGCACTTGTAGATCACAAGATTTAGGCAACTTTTGTGAACTTAGGCATCCTTGGGATTTAGACTTTAGGGTCCTCCCCAAGGACCCGTGGTTGGTCTTTCGGGGGTTGTACCTTAACGTTTAACCGCTAGGCACTACAACCTATGTTCGGATAGTCAATATACAACCTACAACCAAACATCAAACTCAAAAGCTCAGACGTTAGGCTCTAATTTCACCTACTAATTTCCATTAAACTTTATCTTGGTCTTACTAGATTTTCGGGTCATTACATTATCTCCCCCTTAGGAACATTCGTCCTTGAATGACACTTGAAACACTTATTGGAATTAAAGACTCAAGACTAGCAGCCCTATCATGCATGAAATATCACAATAATGCACAACTCAAAATATACTATTTACAATGTGCACATAATGAAGGAGGAAACATCAACTTCAACGTCACTCAACATGTTCAATGCAGTACAAGGAAGTATGAACTATATCTATGCAACATATTTATTCATGATATTCTCATCCCTTGTTATGTTCAATGAAGAACTACCATCTCCTAACTAAAATATATCCATTTATTCTTCTCATGAAGTACATTAGGCAACTCTTACTCAAAGCACCACAACATGAAGGAAACAATTCACATGAACTCATTTTCCTTTAAACACAAGTTTTCATGAACAAGCATTATATAAAGAAGTCATGGCAACATGTAAGCACATAACACAATGCTAGATAGGCACACCATCTCCCGCTTGTGAGTGAGCCTACCCAATACCATTAATCACATAGTCATTGGAAGAATTACATTCTTCTCATTAAAAGCAAGCTCAACAGAATCAACATGGAGCCCAAGTGCCATTTCATCAAAAACACAACAAAGCATGTTGATCACATCATCTCATTAAATCAAATATACCATCAGCATACTAGAATGCACAAAAACAAGAGGAACATGTAAATCATGAAAAAACCATTTTCTACAAAGTAAAAATCTTTCAAAAACATGCATAACAAATAGAGATCATGGAAATTTACAAAACACTCATTACTCCTAGACACAAAACAAACCCTAAAAAGGAATTCTTAGCCTCAAGCTAAAATAGGAATAGAAGAAAAGATGAGGATATTGGGACTCTGAATCAATGTTGCTACTCAAGCACATGATCTTACCTCTGAGATTAAGCCCCCTTTTACAAAAATCGGAATTACTAACCTTTTCCACAACTCAATGCATATCTAATACCCTTTATAACCCTACCGAGCTCTAAAACTAATAGAGGTCTAATAATCATGCATCAAAATCCTACCAAAGTTAACAGAAGTAACTTTGTGGGACAAGGAAATTATAGGACACATATAACATCCAAGACCTCATGATCAAGAAATGCGTCAAGGAGAACTCACCATCTTAGGCTATAGGAGAAATAGTATGGGACATAAGCATATTGGGATATCTCATCAGCCTTTGGCCTCCCAAATAAGCACCATCAACTAGCACCCTTACTAAAATGCCACTCCTCAACATTTTCATGAAAGCACTGTCTTACTATTCTATTTCTTGGCTCACCAGTTTAAGATCCCAATAGGTAATTCTAAATTAGAGAGGTTAACGTCTAAGCACTCTTGTTCACAATAACCTTACTAACACCACTCAAAGCCTCATACGAGCCTACCAAACCTAGACTAAAGTTCTCAAACTCACTACATGTAACGCCCTAAATGCTTAAACAAATAGTCGCTTGTCGTTACATCATCTCGTAATTACTAGAATATGTTTTATTCTCATTTTTGGAACTTGAAATGTTGTAATTTGCATACTTGCTTAGCATAAATTGTTATCGTAAATTAAGGTATGGTATGGGGGTATTTGCGTAATTATCTAATAATATGTACTTGTACATTGGAAGTGTGGGTATAAAGTACATAAATATAGTTATTTATATATGTATGCTTTTTGGGCAGCCATCTATTTGTTTGGGCACCCCTTTTGGTGACATCTGCCCATGTGACAAGGAATACTTTTGTAGCTATATATCTTTAAACCTTCTTTGATTGAATTCGTTTTCCCTCAAGTCTAAGAACTTTATAACATTAGCTAAACAGTTGTTCTTCAAAATCAAGAGAAAACTAAGTCCGTTTGGCTGGAATCCGACACACACACACTTCCTTTTGGTAAGTGATGAAATCAGCTTTTGAGTTGGGTAGTGTTGGCTATTTTATGCACATCTCATTGAAAATAACTTAGTTTATAGTGAATAAATGTATTTTGGAAAGCTAATTTGTAGACCTACAACTCTTCTTCTTATGTAAAATTCTAATTTAACTATTATGGATACGAAATAAGGGACGCAACATATGACAAGTTTTGTCCAAATTTTGGAATTAGAATCATGTACGTTCAACTGTTAGTGTTTTGATTATATCTTTCTGTACAAAGCGTATTTTATGGTCATTCTTGATTATTTGCAAGCTTAAAAGATGTACCTACATCTTTTATAAAGGATATAAATTCCATTTTGGCCGTTTTCTGTTTCAAATCTAGGTTGCGACATGTAGTGCGTTTACTGGGCAGAATATTTGTTTTGGGAGTATAGTCGTATTTGTACAGGCTGGGCTTACTTGTGATAATAACCTTGTTTTACGCCATCATTTTTGAGGTACTAGAAAATAAATAAGTTATTGAATTAAATTATTTAAGGTTGTATATCGTCGTGTATGAGTTGAAGATTTTGATACGCTGGTTGGTCTACGATTTGAACTCGTGAAGTCGTGTTGGACTATTTTTGTGCTAAAGAACTGAGGTTTGTGTATAAACTTATACTTGTACTCTTTACACCTGCTGGTACATCTGAAATTTTACTTTGGTACGTTGGCTACCTCTTGTGACTTTGCATTGTCCTATTGGTATTCCTTAATACATTAAAGACGCTTGTGTAACTTGCCCAGTTGTACGAATTGTTTGATCACTTGGCACTCTTGTTGGAACTTTTTCCTTCTTGTGTCTCTCACTTTGTCACTCTTGGCATGCCTCTTGATTCGGTTCATTTACCATCTTGACTCTGGATTTTTAGTCCGTCTTAAGAGTGGAAGTTGTCCATTTTAAGTACGAACTAGAAAGCCATTTTTCTTATGGTTCTTAGTTCTCTTGATTATTGGTTTTGACCCTTCATGATACCTGCTTGTGCTTGGTGTGACTACATGATGTATATATTGGGCGAGCCTTGTTGTTGAATCTCTTGGAAAATAGTGCTATGAGCGTTCTTCACATTTGGATCTTTAAATATTGAACTTGATACTCTTTATATATTGTTTACTTAATTTATTTATTATGTTCAGTTATGTTGCCCTTTACTTGAGAATGATAACTTGGCGAATTTGAGTGCTCCGAACCTTTAGTTTTTACACCACTAAGCTATATGCTTAGCGATAGTTGTTTCTATCATAGGGAATGTTCGAGAGGATACTTGAAGTTGGCCATTGAAGATGGAGATTTTGAAAGCTTTAAGGAAGATCACATTTGCATATAGGCATATATATTTTGTATAAACCTTCGTACTTGTACCTGATCTATGTTTTGTATATTTACATGATAATTTGAGGGCTAATTTGGTCATGTCACTATGGGTTGTAATATAAGTATCGCTATACGTTTTTATCTTTTTAGGGTGTGTAAACCGAAGTCTTGTAATATACTAAATTTACTATTTGTTTCGAATGTTTGTGTGAAGCATGAGTAGGATGATTTCGGTACTCGGAAGCTTGTAATATTCTTGTTACTTCATCCTTGAGTGTGAGGATAATATATATACATTAAAAGCTCGTCAGTTATTTGCTTAAATTACTTTACGGAGGTCACTATGAATCTAATCCCTCTACTAGATTATAATCAGTATGCCCTCGTTAAAATCTTTTGAATGACACAAGTATAAGTTAGGTCTCCTTAAAAAGTGTCGCTACAAGTGTTCGTATCGGAGCCTAGGTTTCTGGTTTTAGGAATTATGATTTGAATTACTTGTATACTTGTTTACTTTCGAAAACGGTTCTATTAGTATTATTTGGTCAAATACATGGTCTATAATGTTTTTTATCGCATGTAGAGTGCATATGCATCAAGTACATATCCCTAATGCCATGTGATCTTTCCTTTGGAAGGAATTAAGTTATGGCCACTTCTTCTGACCGACACTATGGATGTTGCTCGTGAAGGTTCGGGTGCCTCTGTTTTCCAACCTCATGCACTGGAAGGGGTTGGAGAACATATCTCGAATCAGTATGTTCCCCACACTAGTGGTTCTGAAGTGGGAATCCCTCAGGGTGTAAGAGATGGTCCACATCCTCAAATGAATCATGGTACTCAAACCATGAATCCTCATTTTCAACAAATGGCTGAATTCTTCCACCACATGGTTGAATTGATGTATGATCCCCACGGGATTAACTTTGAGAAAATGAGGAAAATGGGTAAAGTGGAGTTTGAAGACACTATTGATCACACTGATGCTGAACAATGGCTTGATCGCATGGAGAGAGTATTTGAGCAGTTAGAGTGTTCAGATGTTGCAAAATTTTATATCCTATTTCACTATCACAAAAGGATGCTTACGATTGGTGGGTAAGTGTTCAAAATGCCAAGGTAAAACCTCGTGTTCTTAGTTGGGATGATTTTCTTAAGGAATTTCGTATGAAGTATGTCCCACCTAGTGATTGTGATGCAAAGAAACATGAGTTTTTGAATCTAAGGCAATGAGACATGTCTATTGTTGAATACAAACATACGTTTGTAAGGCTCTTTCGCTGTGCTAGTGGTATTATTAAAGAGGAAAAAGACAAGTGCATGAAGTTTGAAGATGGTTTAAATGATTCCATTAGGAAAAATGTGGCAATCTTGCAATATGAGAAATTTTGTAAGTTACTGTCTGCTGCTTTTAATTGGGAACAACTTGATAAAGAAGAAGCTACTAGAAATGAAAACATATTTCGAAAGCCTAGAACAGATTTTGGGGGTCCATCCAAAAGGGAAAGGTTTGATAATTGTAAGACTGGTAGTGATAACAGGCCACCTCAACAAAGGCAAAACAAATCAGAATTTTCTACAACTAGCACTACAAATTATGGACAAGGTAAGCCTCGCGTTCCCACTTGTCCACAATGTGGAAAGAATCATTATGGTACTTGCAGGAGAGCTTCTGGTGCATGTTTCCATTGTGGGTGCTTTGATCATAAAGTAAAGGATTCTCCTAATCCTAATAATGCTCCATCGTTGGGAACTGAAGGCTCAGCTCATAAGACTTCTGTCAATCCTCCTCAAACTAATAGACCTAAAAACACCGAGGCTGCAGGTACAAGGATCTAATCAAGCTAGTGGGCAAAGGGCTACTGTACGCGCTTCTGCTATGAGGCAGAGGGATGATCAAGATGGACAAGACGTGGTTGTCGTTAAATTTCACTTGTTTGGCTTATGTGTGTTTACATTATTTGATCCTGGTTCTACACATTCATATATTTGTTCATGACTTGTTCTTCCTGAAAATGTGAAATCTGTGAGACTTAATTTCCATGTGCTGGTTGAAAGTCCTTTGGGTTATCAAGTTGTGTGTAATCAAGTTTACCAAGATTGTCCCTTCGTGATTCAAAACCTAGTCTTCCTTGTTGATTTAATTGAAATGCCCCTCAAGGATTTTGATGTTATTATCAGGATGGATTGGCTTTATAAATATCATGTGGTGGTAGATTGTAGATGTAAGCATGTGACTTTTAAAGATCCTACATTTTCACACATCATTGTACAAGGTGAAAGATCAGTGACATCTAGTTTTATTTCTGCGACCTTGGCAAGAAAGTTGATGCGTCAGGGTTGTGGGGCATACCTTGCCTACATAGTTGATACACAGTTCAAGAGTCCTTGTATCAAAGACATACCTGCTTTATGTGATTTTCCAGAAGTATTTCCAGAAAACCTTCCGGGATTGCCCCCGGAAAGAAAGGTTGAATTTCCAATCGAGCTTATTCCTGGATGTACTCTTATTTTGATCACCCCTTATAGAATGGCTCCAGCAGAGTTAAGAGAATTGAAAACTCAATTGCAAGAACTACTTGAGAAGGGTTTTATTTGACCTAGTGTTTCTCCTTAGGGAGCCCCTGTTTTATTCGTAAAGAAGAAAGATGGCACTCTTAGCCATTGTATTCACTACAGACAATTGAACAGAATAACAATGAAGAATAGATATCCACTACCAAGAATTGATGATTTGTTTGACCAACTTAAAGGTGCTAAAGTATTGTCAAAATTTGATTTAAAGTATGGTTATTACCAACTGCACGTTAGAGAGAAAGATATTCCTAAAACTACTTCTAGAACTCGATATGGTCATTATGAATTTTTGGTGATGCCATTCGGATTGACAAATGCTCCTACGGTATTCATGGCTCTAATAAATCGGGTATTCAAGCCTTATCTTGATCAGTTTGTGGTTGCCTTTATAGATGATATTTTAATATTTTCCAGAAGTAGTGAAGACCATGATAAACACCTCCGGATTTTTTTTAACATTTTCAAGGAGAAAGAACTTTATGCTAAACTTTCCAAGTGTGAATTTTGGCTTGATGAAGTAGCTTTTCTGGAACATGTTGTATCAACTTAAGGTGTGAAGGTAGATCCTAGTAAAATACAGGCAGTTGTGAATGGAGACCTCCCAAAAGTTCGACTGAGGTAAGAAGTTTCTTGGGCTTAGCAAGATACTACAGAAGATTTGTGAAAGGCTTTTCCATTGTCTCCTCTCCTTTGACTAAGCTCTAGCAGAAGGAAGTAATGTTTATTTTGGGATGACAAATGTCAAGAGAGCTTTGAAACTCTCAAATCCTTGTTGACTAAAGTGCCTATACTTACTCTACCATTTGAAGGGAAAGAGTGTGTAGTGTACAATGATGCTTCTCACAATGGTCTCGGATGCGTTTTGATGCAAGAAGGGAAGGTAATTTCTTATGCCTCTCGGAAATTTAAACCGCATGAATTAAATTGTCCTACTCATGATCTTGAACTTGCTGCTATAGTGACTGCTTTAAAAATATGGCGGCATTATTTATATGGAGAGAAATGTCATATCTTAACTGATCACAAGATCTTGAAGTACTTGGGTACTCAAAAAGAGATAAACCTTCAACAACGTAGATGGCTTGAACTCATCAAGGATTATGACTGCACGATTGATTATCATCTAGGTAAATCCAATGTGGGTGCAGATGCCCTAAGTCGGAAATTCTTCACAAGCATTTCTTTGAGTCGTTTACCCTTGCTTTTTGAGTTAAGAGCCATGAATGTTTGTTGTACACTTGATTCAAATGGTTCAGCTATTGCTAATTTACAAGTAAAGACAATATTACTTGAACATGTGAAAGAAGCACAAATGTTAGATGAAAAACTTGTAAAATTGACCAGAGAAGTTCAAAGTGAGGAAAAACTTGATTTTACCTTTACGGAGGATGGTGGATTATTTTATCAAAATAGGTTAAATGTCCCTAATGATGACAAATTGAGGAGAGAAATATTGAATAAATCACATACTTCACCATATGTAATGCATCCTGGAGGTACAAAGATGTACCAGACCATCAACAAAAATTATTCGTGGAATGGTATGAAGACAGGCATTGCGGAGTTCGTCTCAAAATGTTTGGTTTGCCAATAATTAAAGACAGAACATCAAGTCCCGGTGGGTTTACTACAACCCTTGTCGATGCCGGAATGGAATTGGGAGAGAATAACTATGGACTTTGTTTCTGGACTTCCTCGCACTCAGAGAAATCATGATGCAATATGGGTGATTGCGGACAGGCTAACCAAAAGTGCTCACTTCTTAGAATGCAGGATGGATTAATCACTTGAGCATTTAGCCGAGTTATATATTAATGAGATTGTAAGACTACATGGGATTCATGGGTCTATTGTATCAGACCAGGACCAAAGGTTTACATCTAGATTTTGGGGTAGCTTGCAGGAAGCTTTGGGTACTAAGTTGAGGTTTAGCACTTCGTTCCATCCTCAAACAGACGGCCAGTAGAAAAGAGTGATACAAATTTTGGAGGATATGCTTGAAGCTTGCATTACGGAGATTGAGGGTAGTTGGGACAAACAATTACCTTTGATAGAATTTGCTTACAATAACGGTTACCAATCGAGTATTGGAAAGCCTCCCTACGAAGCCTCAACAAAAGAAAATGTCGGACCCCTCTTTGTTAGAGTGAAGTTGGTGAAAGAAAGCTTGTTGGTCCTGAAATTGTGCAACAACCACAGGACAAGGTAAAAATTATCGAAGATCATCTAAAAATTTCTTCGAATAGACAAAAGTTGTACACTGATCTTAAAAGGCGTGACATTGAATATCGAGTTGGAGATAAAGTATTCTTAAAGGTGTCTCCATGGAAAAAGATTATGAGATTTGGCCAAAAATGAAAACTTAGTCCCCGATTTATCGGACCTTATGAGATACTTGAAAGGGTTAGACCAGTTCCATATAAATTGGCTTTGCCTCCTGAGTTAGACAAGATCCACAATGTCTTCCATGTTTCTATGCTTAGAAGATATCGTTCTTTTCCATCTCATGTTCTTCCAGCTGAATCTATGGAGGTTAATCCTGACTTCACGTATAATGAAGAACCTATCCTAATTCAAGCTCGAGAAGTAAAGAAACTTAGGAACAAGAGAATCCCTTTAGTAAAGGTACTTTGGAGGAACCATTCTGGAAAAAAAGCTACCTGGGAAAGAGAAGAAGACATGAGAACCCAGTATCTGCGCTTGTTTCGGGACTAGCTTAAGGTAAATTTCGAGACGAAATTTCTTCAAGGAGAAAAGAGCTGTAAAACCCCTAAATGCTTAAACAAATAGTCGCATGTCATTACATCATATCGTAATTACTAGAATATGTTTTATTCTAATTTTTGGAACTTGAAATGTTGTGATTTGCAAACCTACTTAGCATAAATTGTTATCGTACATTAAGGTATTGTATGGGGGTATTTACGTAATTATCTAATTATGCTTACTTATACATTGGAAGTGTGGGTATAAAGTACATAAATATAGTTATATATGTATGCTTTTTGGGCAGCCATCTATTTGTTTGGGCAGCCCCTTTTGGTGACTTCTGCTCATCTGACAAGGATAACTTTTGTAGCTATATATCTTTACACCTCCTTTGATTTAACTCGTTTTCCCTCAAGTATAAGAACATTATAACATTACCTAAACAGTGTTTCTTCAAAATCAAGAGAAAAGCTAAGTCCTTTTGGCTGGAATCCGACACACACACACTTCCTTTAGGTAAGTGACGAAATCTGCTTTTCAGCTGGGTAGTGTTAGAAATTTAATGCATATCTCATTCAAACCAACTTCTTTTACAGTGAATAAATATGTTTTGGAAATCTAATTCGTAGACCTACAACTCTTGTGTTTGTGTCAAATTCTAATCTAACTGTTATAGATTCAAAATAAGGGACGCAACATATGACAAGTTTTGTCCAGATTCTGGAATTAGAAATCCTGTACGTTCAATTGTTAGTGTTTTGATTATATATTTTTGTACAAAGCGTATTTTGTGGTGATTCTTGCTTATTTCCAAGTTTAAGAGATGTACCTACATCTTTGATGAAGGATATAAATTCCATTTTGGTCGTTTTCTGTTTCAAATCAATGTTGCGACATGCAGTGCATTTATTGGACAGATTATCTGTTTTGGGAGTATAGTCGTATTTGTACAGGCTAGGCTCATCATTATTGAGCTACTAGAAATTAAATAAGTTATTGAACTAAATTTTTTAAGGTTGTATATCCTCGTGTACGAGTTGAAGATTTTGATACGCTGGTTGGTCTACGATTGGAACTCGTGAAATCGTGTTGGACTGTTTTTGTGCTACAGAACTGAGGTTTGTGTATAAACTTATACTTGTACTCTTTTGACCTGCTGGTATATCTGAATGTTTACTTTGGTACCTTGGCTACATCTTGTCACTTTGCGTTGTCGTATTGGTATTCCTTAATATATTAATGACGCTTATGTAACTCGCCCACTTGTACGAATTGTTTGATCACTTGACACTCTTGTTGGAACCTTGTCCTTCTTGTGGATCTCACTTTGTCACTCTTGGCATGCCTCCTGATTCGGATCATTTACCATGTTGACTTTGGATTTTTAGTCCATCTTCAGAATGGAAGTTGTCCATTTTAAGTACGAACTAGAAATCTATTTTTAATATGGTTCTTGGTTCTCTTGATTATTGGGTTTTGAGCCTTCTTGATACTTGTTTGTGTTTGGTGTGACTACAAGATGTATATATTGGGTGAGCCTTGTTGTTGAATGTCATAGAAAACTGTGCTATGAGCGTTCTTGACATTTGGATCTTTAAATATCAAACTTAGTACTCTTTATATATTTTTTACTTGATTTATTTATTATGTTCAATTATGCGGCCCTTTACTTGAGAATGATAACTTGGTGAATATGACGGCTCCGAACCTATAGTTTTTACACCACGAAGCTATATTCTTAGTGATAGTTGTTTCTATCGTAGGGAATGTTCAAGAGGATGCTTGAAGTTAGCCATTGAAGATGGAGATTTTGAAAGATTTAAGGAAGATCACATTTGCATATAGGCATATATATTTTGTATAAACCTTGGGACTTGTACATGATCTATGCTTTGTATATTTACATGAGAATTTTATGGCTGATTTGGTCATGTCACCATGGGTTGTAATATAAGTATCGCTATACATTTTTATATTTTTGGGGTGTGTAAACCCAAGTCTTGTAATATACTAAATTTACTATTTGTTTTGAATGTTTTTGTGTAGCATGAGCATGCTGATTCCGGTACTTGGAAGCTTGTAATATTCTTGTTACTTCATCCTTGAGTGTGAGGATAATATATATACATGAAAAACTCGTTGGTTATTTGCTTAAATTACTTTTCGGTGGTCGTTATGAATCTAATCCCTCTACTAGATTATAATCAGTATGCCCTCGTTAATCGCTATTGAATGTAGCAAGTATAAGTTAGGTCTCCTTAAAAAGGGTCGCTACACTACACTTCTTAAGGTGGGAATTTCAAGCAAGCCTAATTTTTGTGGGCAATCTTCAAGCTTTTAAAAGGTTTTTCAACGGAATTTCGTGGGCAATCTATAGCAAGGTATGGTAGTCTTGATCTTTGTCTAACTTTTCATTCAAGAAGCCAATTCAAAAGTGTTTTCAAGTTATGAAAAATCTAGGGTTTTACTCAATCTCATGGGTTCTTTCATCGAACGTTTTCAAATGGTTTCTAATGACAAATTATGATTTTATTGGTGCTTAATTGATGATTTATGATTAAAATACTCTATGAACCCATGAATTCTCTCAATTCCTAAATTGTGCTTTCATGAAGTGAGCTTGTTGATCATGAATGAATGTTCATGGATTATGCCTAGATTAATTTAGATGGTTGAATTATTGATATTTATGTTAAATTAAGTGATTGGATCATGTCAAATTCCTATTCTATTGCAGTAGTTCAGATTTATGGGTTGATATTAGTTTATCGCCTTGAAAGGGCAAGTTATGATCAAATTTCATGTTGAAGTAGAATTGTGCTTGAACTATTGATCAACTTGAAAGGTGGAGGTGTTTAATTACTATGTATGATTATGAAGTGAAGTATATGCGTGTGATTACTATGGATGTATTATGATCAAATTTAGAAGGAAAATACATGAATGATGATGATTATGTGAAAGGTTATTCTCACATGCGCACACACAATCATGAATTAATAATGAATGAAGTTCTATGATTATATTTAATGATGAAGTACTTATTGAAAGTTTATTATCAATTGGACACTAATGAATGATAATGACTTATTGTGAAAGGACTTTCTCATAATAAGGGTATTCTTAGGTGAAAGGCTATTCTCATATTTGAATCTATGAGGTTTCCAATGAATGAATGTTGGGTTTGAGATGGATGGCCATACGTTAATTAGTTGAGGTGGGTCATCTAGTAGCAATGATTTATCCCTAATTAATGAATGTAATGAATGTCAAATACTCCGTCGGGAATAATGCTAAGCATCGAGTGGATATGGATTGAGATGGGTGGTCATACGTTAGTTGAGGCGGGGCACTTAGTAGCAGTCTCTTTAGATGGATACTCATACATTAGTTGAGGAGGGGTATCTAGTAGCAATCTCCCTATCCCATAAACTATGTGCCCACATAGGTCTAGCTAGTGGATCCACTTAAGCTAAAAACAATGGTTCTACCTTAAGCAAGAAGGAATCTTTTTATCTGATGAGGGTGACATTGGGATTCCATTAATTGCTCACATGGTCTATGTCGGTTAAGGCTTACCCCCACAATAATGTTAATAAACTATGGCTTCTTAAGAATGCACTACTTAGTGTGGTGGTATGCAATGCCATCTATGCATTCCACAAATATGATTTGACATGGGCCATGGTGTGTTCCTTTATAAGGTTAAATGAATGAATAGACTCTTATGATGAGATTAATGAGAATTTTGGCTTAATGTCTAATGAATAAAGGTGTTCTTAATGAATTTAATGAATAATGGGTGACTTAAATGCTTAGATGTTTAATGTGAGGATGCATGCTATACTTGGATTGTATTATGAATTAGTTCCTTGTGATGACTTGTTGAGTAAGAAAGTGCCTTCTCTATGGTGACTTCAAAGGAGTACTTAGTGTGAGTAGTAGTATGGGATTCTACTTGCACATTGCATAAGTATAACTTAGAGTTGCCTTAGGAGATGGTCCTTAATGTGATTATATGATTTATGTAATGTTGTTGTCTCTTATGAATAAATATTGTTTAAGGATGGTAAGGTTGAATGGTAAGTTTACTTTCGCTGACCATAAAGTGGAAGTTTAGTGTGGGTGGTGGTATGGGACGCTATCCATACATTGCACAAAGTATAGCTTGAGGGTTACTTCAGGTGAAGGCGTAATGTGAAGGCAATGGTTTATATGTTGATTATGTTCTATTGTGAAGACATGACTTATATATTTGTTGTGATTGTATAATATACCTATTATGATTATGTTCATGAAGTTTTCTCAAATTGGCGTACATCATTACTTTGGAACAAAACTATCCTTTTTAATCATGTTTTTGCATGGCTATCATATTTAGTAGTTAAATGTGCTAACCCATATTTTCTTTACTTTTATGAAGTGTAGGGATTGGCAGTCAATTTGATTCTCCCTAGTTGAACCTTGGATTAGAGTTCTTCCATAACAACTTTTGGTATGTCCTCATAGATCGAGGACAAGGACTTTTAAAGTTTCTAGTTCTTTTCATGTAATAGATTATTTTAGCTTTCGATTGTAAAGGGTTATGTCCCTATTCTCGTTTAAAGTTTTGTCTAAGATGGGCATGTGAAACTTTAGTATTTCACTTCTTTATAAATGAGTTTTCAATTGTTGGTTTTATAAAAGAAAGTTTTTAATTCTGCACTATTTTCAAGTATCTTATGTTATGAATGCTACGAGTCCTGTATAAGACCCCTTCGGGTTCGAGTGTTCTGTGTCGCATCTGGGGTCTAGACTCGGGTCGTGACAAACATGGTATTAGAGCACAAGATTTTTGAAATGGTTTTTAGGTTGGATGTCTCACAATCCACGTCTAGTAGAGTCTTTTTCATCGGTGTGAGTCGCGACACATCTATGAGCTAGAGGCTACAGGACGTTAGAATGTAAAACTTCTTTCATTATTATTGAAGTCCTGCCTTAGAGTTTAGCTCAATAAGTGTCCTTTTACTAATCCTTCTCTTGTGTTTATAAGATATTAATACAAGAAGGACGCCCAGAACAAGAGTGGAAATGGAGAATGTGAATGAGGGAGTTCCTCGCAGTTTTCACGTATCAGGACACTACTTGCAGTTCATTTATCAAAGATCGCGTGTAGTAATATAACCCAACCAAGGGTTGGGATCGTTCCCACCGGGAGTGGTTACAAGAATTAACAGAAAAGTAAAACTTAATTCTAATCAATTATAGATATAAAAATTAACGAATAAAAACATACTAAATCTAAAGGTGGCAAGAATGTCAATTATCAATGGGGGATTTTTATTCAACCAATAAACAAAAATAGCACAAATATAAAAATGCAAAATCGGTAGACGAGATTCTTCAGTTGTGATAGGAATATTTGATAAAATAAACTACCGGGTAAATGCTATTGATAGTAAATCGCTGAACATTTATAACTAAGCTAGACTTTAGCGGTGGTAAATTTTCTCTCGAACAGTTTACCTCGAATCAATTCAGTTTCTCTCGAACATCAAGTTGCACCATTTATGCATAGCCTTCGCCTTAGCCCATTTACTCTCTCGAGCTGAATGTGTGGGAGAAGGTCTAGGATTCACTCTCTCGAGCTGAACCCACAACGACCCAATAACCACAACCAATCGATATAGTAGTCTTGGTTTTAAAACCTCTCTCTCGAGCAAGCCAAAAACAAAAAGATGAAATCGTATTTGCAACTACAATCCCATTAAGTTCAAACACAACTACTAAACTAAATCACACTTAAACATCAAATAGAATATCAAAGAGCAATACCCAACCGTAAATTTAATCTAATTTCACATAATGACACCCCAAGATTTGGGGATTTAGCTAGACATGAAAAATAGATAGAAATCGATACCGATAAGTGTTTCCATCAAATGGGTACGATAAATAATGTTTTTAAACACGTCAAGAATGAATATTCTTCGAGACCCACTTCCAATTTTTTGGAATTGAAACCTTCAAATCTTCAGGCCTCAAGAACAATGTCTCCAAAAACACTAAAAACTCAATAATAAGTCGATTCTTGATACTAAGCTTACAATTTAAACAAGTATTTATAGTTTTCAAAATTTTGTATTGTGAAGGAGCACTCATTGTAGTTAGTCGGGATCGCCGACACACTCGGCGATCTACCCTTTGGTCTGGTTCATAGCATTTCTTTTTTTGCTTTCAGCGTCTTCGAGTATTGGATCATTTGGCGATAGGGAGTTGCTTCGCGAAACTGCTCGGCAATTCAGCCACTGCTCCCTTTAATCCCAGACTTGATCTTTTCCTTCAGGCCTCAGCACACTGGAACATTAGGCGAGATTTATGCCTTTCGGTGACTCGCCTAATGTATTAAGCGATCTTCAGGCCATCTTTTCTTCGTTCTTTCAACCGCCTTGCTCGTTTTTTCTCGATTGGACTCATAAACATCAACAATTAAACATTTGTTTGTCCTTAAGTAAAACTCAAGTTCCGCAGTTCAAAGAGAATGTCTCAAACAGTGCCACACAAGACTCAATCATGAATATACACAACAAGACTCCACTTACTCATGCACGGATCAATTGTGTACTCAAATACCTAAGTTCTGACACACAATTATCAAAGATTCTCAAGCTCACAATACTTGCTTCAAATGCAAGTTCAAGCTCAACAAACGTGTTCAAATACCCTCACACAAAGAATGATTCCATTTTAACACACAATGGTTCAATCCTTTAAAGCTCCGGAATCAAATGCAACGCTCACACTCACAAAGAAGAACATAATACATGATTTCACCCATAGGTTTGCCCATATTTTCCAATCAACATTTGCTTCGGCTCACTCAAGATCAAAAAGGTCTTTTCAAGGATTGTAACAGGGCTGAGTGCAAAGGTATAGCCATTAAGGCTCAATGACTTTAATTCTCATGAAATGCGGTTCTCACAACACTTACTTTCCTCTTCATTCATCATTTCCTTTAGTGCTCAAAAGTCATCCCATTATTCACTTTCCATTGATTGTTCAAAAACCCTATTTCTTTTTGCATTTTCTCAACTTTATTCCACGACCTTTTATTTTTCAATCTTTTTGTCTCTTTTTATCTTTCTCTCTTTTTATATGGAGGGGTTCCATTTTTCTTAACACCATGGGTTAAAAGAGACTTTTCTTGCACTTCTTGACTTGCCTTCTCTTTTCACCACACCCCCAAATTAGGCTTTTGGCCTAAGTTGGATATTCAATCAATCACAAATCAAGAGGATTATAGGTAGTGGATTAAGAAAGGTCATGTTTTCATCAATTTTCTTCCAAAGAAGGGTAAAGATCAAGGGGTGTTCAAAAGAGGTTCACACAAACTCACAAGGTAGGCCACAAAAGAGGTATATGTCAAATAGGCTCACACTCTTCAAAGTTGCCTAAGATCATATCAAGAGATAACCTTACTTAGTTGACCGGACCAACGGAGAAAATTCTAGGTGTCATCATGCATGGTTCACAGTAAGCTCATCACACAAGGCATCGATACCTTAGTTAAACAAGAATTCACACTTTTGCTAGTGTGCAATGTTCATTGCAAGAGAATCAATTTGATACTTTGCTAGTCACAACGAGATGTAAAGAGTTCACATATTCTCTATGTAACTTCACTTGGTCTCATCGTAGCTGCGCATTCATGTTTGTTCAATTTTAAGCACTATTCAAGTCATCGGTATTGATCAAAATAGAGACTCAAATTTACTAAAGAACAGCAACATTAAAGTATATACAAGAGTGGGAATTTTTTTTGGAAGGTCAAAATTCATTTACAATTTAAGCACAAGGAGCCACAAGCTCAAACATCCACAAAAAGCAGTATAAAATGCAACAATATGGTTCACAACCCAAATACACACTCAAAACATTAATCACGAATATCACAAAAAGGTGGGACTCACCCTACCTCAAATTACAAAAACATTTGTCCTCAAATGCAAACCAAATATAATATCCACAAGTCAAAGGAAAATTAAGACAAAGAGGGATGTTAATAGGGATCCTGGCTAAGTAGTCGCTCTATCTGTCTGGGAATCAGTGCCCGGTGTAGTAATCTGGACTTGGGCATGAGTGCCCGAAAATATCTTAGAAGTGCCAGCTCCACTAGAGATAGTAAAAGTTGTATTTGCTAGGGAAATCTCTGTCCTTGATGTCTGGATCTCCAACTACATGATCTTCTCCCCAAGATACCGCAAGTCCCTATATATTCTCTCTTCATGTACCGCTATTTGATGCTCATCAGTCTCAGCATCTAACTCACCAACTGCTGCTTCATCCCTGGTTACATCTCTAGTGATAGCCGGAGGTATCTCTGAAGTCGTAGGGGTGTCTTAGTCATCTACAGCCTGGATTAATGAAGTAAAGTCGGTAGACTTCAAATGCTCTACGTCCTTCCTCAGATTTGCTACATCAACTTTCAAAGCTAGAATCTCGGAGGTCCCCCTCTGCCTACTCTCACCAGCTTCAACTCTCATAGTGAAAGTGTCAATAAAAGTCTGCAGAGGGGTCAGTGTAGCTAGAATTGCTACCTCAATCATCAAAGGGACATACCTATCTAATTGGGTGACCCGCCAATCAGCTGACAGGACCAGATTCCCCATCTTCAGGATCATTTCCTGGGTGATCTTGATCCACTGGGAGGAAAAGGTGGTGCCTGGAGACTATGAAGATGAGGAAGTGAAAGGAGTACATGAATGCCTGGAGTAGGCAAAGATATATCTGCAGGTATAGAACCAACATCCACCTCTGGAGAAGTATTTGTCGGGCCTGCTCTCCTCCAATCAGCCTTCTCTCTAGTGTATTCGACCTCAATACACCGGATATCAGTGGAGGAGGATGGGTTGATCATAATATCCTTCGTATTATCCAGGGGTACTTTTGCTCGCCGGCATAATTTTCTTATCAGTACTGGGAAGGCCAAAGAGGTATTCTTCTGCTTAGCTCTCATGGATATCTCTTGCTATATGATAAGGCCTAAGTTGAGCTGCCTCTTGGATAAGATAGATCTTAAGAAGTCTGCTTTTACATGTCGAAGGATTGATTTGTTTTGTGAAGGAATACGTGAACTAGTGATGAATCCGAACCAACAATGAGTAGCTATATTCAAATCCTTCTTTTCGATCTCGACTCTTGCCTCAATCCACCTAGGAGTGGTATCCAATATAAGGGGGCAAGACAACCCTTTAGATCCTCCAGAGTTTGTGTCATAGGCAGTCTTTCATATGAGAGTGCAGGTCATGGAAGCCTATCTAATGCAGCATTAATGTACTCCTCACTGCACCTCACTTCTACACTGCGAACAATGACCGATTTAACCGGTCTGAACTCGCTAGCCTTCTTTTTAATCTACCGCACTAGTTCACCATATGCTCTGTAGATCTCACGGACCAACAAAGGAATATATGGTCCTTGTGGTCTGGTGAAAATTTGAAGCTGGTGCCACTAAAATAGCTCTTCTACATTGGAATACTTAACCTCCAAACATTCTATAGATAGAAGCTTCACCTCGAGGATAGTTAGCAAACCTTCTTCTTTTAGCCTGTTGTGGAGTCTTGGTGGAGGAACAAGTGGTGGTACAGGAGCCATAGGAGATGCCGGAGTTGGCACTGACTCTGCTGGTGTGGATGTAGGAGGGACTCTGATGGGCATGGTGTGGGATCTAGATCGGAGCTCAAACTGTCAGGACTGGAGAGGCTGGTCATCATTAGTCTCAGATAGAGCAGCATAGGATCTAGCACTAACCTTGTCAGAAATATGCCTCTTTCCCTTTCCTTTGTCACCTGGTGGAGGTTCTTCCGTTCCTTTTTTGAAGAATTTCATCCTTTTTCGTTGATTATGATACCCCGTACACTTTTCTGGGGTTTCTCATTTATGTTTGTCCTCACCATGGCTACAAAATATTAACAAAAAGTTAGGAATTACTTAGTTAAATTCCTAGAGGAGTAGTTGCAGAAGGACTCGTCGTGATACTCGGCGAGTCGCCAAATCGCTGATATCAATCGATGAGCAAGGGATAGCTCGCTGAAAGTTACAGTGCAGCAGGGGTTTAGGGGTGCAGACAAAGGGCAAAACAATAGACGTTCGGCGAGTCGCCGAGTACCTTTGGCGACCTTAAGCTTCTCGCCAAAAATTACAGAGGGAAACTACTACTTTAGTATAAAATTAAACGCGAGATGGGGACAATAGGTTAACTGCCAAGTGGTTCACGAGCTCGACTCTGCCGGCCAAACGACCCAACATGCCGATTTTTAACCCACCATCTAGAATTCAACCCCGCAACCCCTGAAAACAAAATCAAACAACGCACTACTCAAATTAAAGTAAGACCCATTGCACCCACTGCCCCGAAATACTCAGACTTCTGCTGGTTTATGCAATTTTAGCCAATGTATGACTTTTTGTCTTTAAAATGAAGTCAACCTCTCTATCATCAGGCATCTTACGCCGTTAGGCACAAATACGGGCTACTCAGACTTCACCCAACCAGCTAAACAAAAAATAAGCACATACTCCATAAATTTTAATTAAATTTAAACTGCAAGAACACGGGATTTCAACAATCACAACACTACGGGAATGAGTTCCAAATTTAAAATTAGGATTATTTAGAACAACTAAGATCAGAGAGGCCCAACATACATCACTAAGATCAGATCATTTGCAAATTAGTACAAAATGTGATAAAAATAAACACGGGGTTCAGAAAAACAACCGCTTATGCTGAACAATATAAAATTTGAAATGCTAGGCGGCAAAGTATTCCAACTCCAAGAAAAATTCAACAAATATAGCACTTATAAAAGGTAAAAATATTTAAAATACTAAATAGGTTAGAGATTTGGAAGATTAAAAGCAAAGGAAAGTGGAAGCAGTTAAAGTTTGGACTGTGTGCCTTTTAAAGACCGTCCAGTTCTCACCCCCATTTGGCGACGTTAGTCATAATCGTCGATCCACTCGGCGACACATAGAATGATCACTTACTTCACCGAGTTTTATAGGACATCTAATCTTAGTGAGGGTCCAAACGACGGACTAGATCGAAATCGCCGACCTGGTCTATGATTTACCATTTGAATATGTTTTGAGTCTAACGGCAGTCTAGGTCGGGGGCGGCGACCTCGTGGCGATTCGCCAACTGGATCTTTAGTTTGCCAACGTGCACTTTTAAACACTTTCCTCACTTTAACCTGCCAGATCAACACACTATTATTCAAGAATAACAATTTAAAGCGATAAAACCTTGGGTTGCCTCCCAAGAAGCACCTTAGCTAACGTCTTGCCACGATGCAAGTCCTTACTTAAACTCCATTATTGTGGTTGGCCCTAGTGTTACTAGGTAACCCCAATTGTTCTTTTTGTTAGAAAGGAGGCACTACATAAATCATGAATGTTTTGATCAGCTGGATAGATATACAGTGAGAGCCAATCATCTGTTTTAACACGTCAATATTCTCCTTAATCTCTTCCAGCACTCTATCTTGCTTATTAATCTTTTGGAGAATGATTAGCAATGTATCCTCGATACGACTATTCTCACTATCTCTAGACTTTCTCCACTCATGAGAGGTTATGTACCCCACTTTTCTTTTGCACTAGACGTCTATCTCTGATATTGTGGTGGCCAAATTATCTAGTTGAGTTACTAGTACAGTTAACATAAAGTCCCTCTCGACTTCTTGGTTCGCCTAAGCCAATTTGCCTCCATATTCACATATTCACACTCCAAGAATTGGGGTTTTAGCTAGGCATTAAAAAGTGATAGAAATCAATACCGATAAGTTTTTCCATCAAATGGGTACGATAAATAATATCTTTAAACACACGAAGAATAAAGATTCTTTGAGACCTACTTCCATTTTTTTGGAATTGAAACCTTCAAATCTTCAAGGCTCAAGAACAATGTCTCCAAAAACTCTAAAAAGTGAAAAATGTGTAGAAACTCAATAATAACTCGATTCATGATACTAAGCTAAGAATTTAAACAAGTATTTATACTGTTCGAAATTTTGTGTTGCGAAGGATCAGTAGGTGTAGTTAGTCGGGATAGTAGACACACTCGACGATCTGCCCCTTGGTCTACTTCATCACCTTTTTGTTTTTGCCTTCAATATCTTTGCATATTGAATCATTGGGCGATATGGAGCTTCTTCGCGAAACATCTCGACGACATTTCGATTGCACCTTTTCATCACAAACTTAATCTTTTCCTGCAGGGCTCAGCACATTGGAAGATTAGGCGAGATTAAGGCCTTTTGGTGACTAGCCTAATAGATTAGGCGATCTTTAGGTAGTCTTTTCATCGTTCTTTCCGCCGCCATGTTCCTTTTTGCTCGATAACGTCCATGCTTTGTCTCTCAAATCAAATACCTAAAACTTAAGGGTTTACATCACTTATTGAGACAAAATATGAATTTGAGGACACTAAATCTATCAAAATAAAGCTCTAAATGAGTCCAAATGGTGGACTCATCACTTGCCAAGGTCCTCATGGTGGCCAAGTTCCTCAAGGGAACAAAGTTCTGGTAGATGTTCCACCGTTGGCCAATGAAGAGATTAAGTCGGCTTTTCTAATCTTAGCCCAAGCCATGATGTCTCAAGTAAATCGGGATGTGGGGCCTAAGGTGAATTCTAATGAGAGTACCATGGTCTCAACATTGAGAGACTTTGTAAGGATGAGTCCACCAAATTTTCTTGTCTCTAAGGTGTGAGAGGATCCCCGAAAATTATTAGATGAAGTTTATATGATAGTCAATGCTATGGGGGTATCCTCTAGGGAGAAAGCGGAGTTGGCTTCCTATCAATTGAATAATGTTTCCCAAGTATGGTTCACTTAATGGAAGAGTAGTAGGCCTCTAGAAGTGCGTCCTATAGAATGTGAAAAGTTTAAGAAAGCATTCCTTGGTAGGTACTTTCCTCGTGAGAAGAGGGAGGTTAAGATGGAGGAGTTCATAAACTTTAGTCAAGGTAGCATGAGTGTTGAGGAGTATTCCTTGAAATTTACCCAATTGTCTAAGTGTGCTCCATCCTTGGTGTCTAACCCTAGGGAAAAGATGAGTTAGTTTGTGACCGGTGTATCCGACCTGGTTAAGGAAATGTGTTGTAGGGCGATGGTCGATGGTGACATTAATATCTCTAGACCTATTATGTATGCTTCATCAATTAAGGAGTCCAAACTTGAGAGAGAAACTAGAGAGTTGAAGAGGGATAGATTCGATGAGCAAGGTCAACGTAGGTTCAAGAAGAGGTCCTACAGTCAACATTCGTCAATGGATAACAATGATAGGGTGTCTAACCCTAAATCTCAAGGAGGGAATCGAAACGGTTCTTCTTTTGAGATGTAACGACCCTAAAAATGAATAAGTGACACTATAGCCTAACGTGTGTGTGTTTTAGTTTGGTGTGAGGTTTGATGGTGTTTAATGTTGTCCCGAGATTGGTTGAGGGGTTTAGGGGTTAAACTTCGAGGTACGACTCCCCATGGAACACCCTAGGGGTCCTTGAGGGGGACCATAAGCCTCAACCCCAAGACCGCTTGAAACCAAAAGATTTGCCAAAATTTGGTGACCTATGGAAGGGGTGCATGCCCCGTAGGGCCATCACCCCGTGGATGTCATCCATAGGGCAAGGGGCCCCAAACAAATTTTTTGCCCCAGACCATGGACAAACAGCATGGTCCGTCAATGGACTCATAGTCTGTGAGTCCATGATCTCCTTATGTTAGGCATGTTTTGATGAAATTTATGTTCATATGAGAAAATGAGTTTTCCAAATTGTGTTTCTCATGTTGATATGCATCTATGATAAGTTGGTAAATATTTCATGAGTTGACTTGTTGAGCGTGCTTAAATGTGTTCTTGAAAAAGTTGCATAATGTTCCTATTGATGTTATGATGAGCATGATGTGATTTGGAGAAGTAAGTTCCTCCAATGAAATTAGAAATGAGATGTTTTGGTGCATAATCAGTTGGTAGAGGTATTTCATATTTCTTTTTATTGCATTGAGCTTATTGATGTGGAGTTGATATTTCCTCCTATGTTTATGCATTTATGTTGATGTGTGATGATTGCGGGCTGCTAGTCTCGAGTCGTTTTCCCTTAATGTGTGTTAAGTGTCATTCGAGGATGAATATTCCTACGTGGAGGATAATGTAAGGACCCTAAAAACGAATGAAACTAGAGCCTAACTTGTGTGTGTTTGAGTTTGGTGTGAGGTTTGATGTTGTTTAATGTTGTCCCGAGCTTTGGTTGAGGGGTTTAGGGGTTAAATATCCAGATACGACTCCCCATGGACCACCATAGGGGTCCTTGAGGAGGACCCTAATCTTAACCCCTAAGAACCCTTGCCAAAATTTGGTGACCTACGGAAAGGGTCCACGCCTGGTAGGTCCATCTATGCCCTGTGGATGGCGTCCGTAGTTTAAGGGGCCCCAAACCAAGATGCAGCTCCATACCACGGAGAAGCAACATGTTCCGTCAATGGACTCACAGTCTGTGAGTCTAGGGCGTGAACACCACTCCAATATATCAAGGGGTTCGGACATTGTGGGGGTGAATTGGTAAATTCACCCTAAGTCCTAATATGTGTTTGGACGGTTATTTTAGTGTTATTAAGATATTTTAAGAGTATTAAAACCCTAGTTTTTATTTCAATAGCTACTTTCTCCAAATCAAAACCCCTCCCTCTCCAAATATATTCTCTCTAGAACTCTATTGAAGACCAAGAGAAGAAGAAGACTTAGGTCTTAAAGAGGAACTCTATATTAACACTCATGAATGATGATGATAGAATGTGAAGGGTTTTTTTAATGTAATGTTGTATCTTGGAATGGTAGGCTTAGGTCCCCTATTCTTGGTAAATGAAAACTATGTTGAATATGATCTCTTGATTTGGTAGTCTTAGGCATCCTTTTCTCATATAATGAATGTATCTTGAGTTAATGTCTTAATGTCTTGAATTGGTAGACCTAATGTTGGTATCCTTTCCTAAATGAAAGAATGAATGAATGATGATGTATTCTAGGCTAAACCTTGAAATGGTAGACTTAATGTTTGTGGCCTCTCATAAGGAGTCTAGGTGCAAATGTGATGTTAAACCTTGAAGCGGTAGACCTAATGGTGCTGGCCTCCTTCTTGTGTGAAATAATGAACCTAGAAATGGTTGACCTAATGGTGGTGGCTCTTTCTAGGGAAGTCAATGAGCTATCCATAATGAACCTTAAAACAGTAGGCCTAATGTTGGTGGCCCTCTCTAGTACACTAATGTAATATTAATTAAACTATTCTATGGAAATGTAGGCTAAGAAGCGAGAGGATATGGTAAGATAGAGGTTCTCCCGACATTAGGCCGGATTTCAATTAACATCTTACATATCCCATAACTATGAGTCATCATAAGTCCTAGCTAGTGGATCCACATAAGATAGATGAACCGGTCTTCTTTAGGCAAGTATACCACCTCTTACGGTGTGAGGTTTCATGACACCGGATTCCATTTCAAGATAATGTGGTCTATGTTGGTTAAACCTTATTACCATCATGTGAGATGCGCATTATGGTTTTTTAAGGAGTTCTATGAAGTGTGGGTGCTAGTATGGGATGCCATCCATGCATTACACGAGTAGGCTTTGAGAGGTGGGTCATAATGAGTTCTCTAAGTCTTAATTACTAATGAATGAATGTGTCCTAAATGAAGTTAATGAAGAAGGTTGACTTAAATGTTTATATGCTTAAATGAAAGATGCATGTTATACTTGCATTGTATTATGTTTTACATCCTTGTCATGACTTATTGTATATTAATGTGCCTTGCTTATGGTAACTTCAAAGGAGTATTTAGTGTGAGTAGTAGTATGGGATTCTACATACACATTGCACAAGTATGACTTAGTGTTGTCTTAGGTGATGGTCCTTTTGACGTTATGAATTTTGTTATGTTTATCTCTTGAGTATGAGTATTGTTGAAGATGGAAAGGTTGGATGGTAAGTTCACTTTCGGTGACCTTAATGTGGTACCTTGGTGTGGATTGTGGTGTGGGACGATATCCAAACATTACACAAGGTATATCATGAGGGTTACTTGAGGTGAAGGCTTAAGGTAAAGGTAAAGGTTCATATGTTGATTTTTGTTCAAATATGAAAATTGACTTGTATGTTGGTTGTGACTTATATTATACCTCGTTTATTCAATGTTCATGATGTTTTACCAAAATGGCATAAAAGCATGACTTTCAAACAAAATGTCCTTTCTAAGCATGTTTTTGCATGGTCATCATACTTCGTACATTTTTGTGTGCTAACCCATATTTCTCTTAGTTTTACTACAAGTGTAGGTTCCAGCAAGTGATTGATTCTAGCTAGGATTGAAGTTGTCATGACCCGAGAGCACCTCATAGTCATAACACGGCGTACCCGACCCCAAAGGGGTCTTATAGAAGCCTCATAGCTCTTTAAATATATAAGATACTTGAAAAGAGAGAAGAATTTAAAACTTTCATTTATAATCGAATCATTATCATTAAAAAGAAAGGGAAAAAATTTCTATAACATGTCTCAAACCATCTAATACTTTTGATAAAACTTTGGGACTAAGCCCATACAAAGACTCTAAGCATACAAAAAAAGACATAGAGGAAACACCACAAGTTTTGTCCTCGAAACTATGAGGACTCACTAAGTATTTATCTTTAAGCACATTAGAAACTTACTCCTCAAGCATAGAATACCAACATCTCCAAAACCTACACTTTAGTAAGAAAATGGGAAGAATGGGGTTAGCAAAATTAAGTACTAAGCATGATGACCATGCAAAGACATGCTTTAAAAGGGACATTTGGTTGGAAACCATGCATCATGCCACTTTTTAGAAATATCATGAACAATAGCATAAAAGACATAAATTACCAGTATAATCATCATACAAGTCTTAACATCACATTTGAACAATACCAACATGTAAACCATTACCTTTTTCCTTAGACTTTCACTTCAAGTAACCCTCATGCTATACCTTGTGCAATGTATGGATAGAATCCCATACAACAACCCACACCAAGGCACCATATTACGGTCACCCAAAGTGAACTTACCATCCATTCCTTTTCATATTTATACCATAAAGCATTTAAGAGACATAAACATTACATGAATCACATCATTACATTAGGACCAACATCTAAGATAACTCTAAGTCATACTTGTGTAATGTGCAAGTAGCATCCCATACTACCAGTCACACTAAGTACTCCTTTGAAGTCACCCTAGACATAGCACATTCATATAGAATTAGTCATGACAAGGAAGTAACTCATAATACAATCCAAGCATAGCATACGTATCACATTAAACACTTAAGAGTCAATATTCTTCAATTACATCATTTAGAGAACTTTCATACATCAGTCATTAAGACTTAGAGAACTTACTATGATCCTATCAACGCCTACTAGTGCAATGCATAAATGGCATTCGATACTACCACCAACACTTCATAGAACCTCTCAAGAAACCAAAATGCACATCTCACATGATGGGAATAAGAATTTAACCTACATAGACCATGCAAGCTAGACATGGAATTCGGTGTCATATAGCCCCACACCTAAAGAGGTGGTCCACATGCCTTAGGTAGAACGGTAATATTTACTCAGATGAATCCTTTACTTGGATGAAATCCGCTGGCTAATATCCTACGTGGGAACATAGTTATGGGATAGGAAGATGTTCCTTGGAACACTAACCTAACATTGGCAGAATTTCCATCTAACCATATCCACTCCGTGCTTAGCCTACATTCCCATATATTATTTCATTCACATTACATTTGTGTATAAGGGAGGAATACCATAGTCCTATCGACCAATGATAGATCATTACAAAGGAAGGAATGTTATAAGCTTATTGATCCATGGTACATTTAAGGATAGCTCTAGGGTCCTCATGAAAAGAATGCCACTAGGGAATAATGCTAAGCACCGCGTGGATATGTAAACAAATAGGTGCTCATATGTGAGTTGAGGCGGGGAACTTAGTAGTAATCTGATGAGATTGATACTCATACGTTAGTTGGGGCGGGGAACTTAGTAGTAATCTGTTGAGATTGATACTCATACGTTAGTTGAGGCGGGGTATCTAGTAGAAATCTCCCTATCCCATAAACTATGTGCCCATATAGGTCTAGATAAATGATCCACTTAAGCTAAAAACAATGGTCCTACCTTAGGCAAGTATGAATCCCTTTATCCGGGGAGGGTGACACCGGGATTCTATGAATTGCTCACATGGTCTACGTCGGTTAAGTCTTAACCCCCACAATAATGTTAATGAACTATGGCTTCTTAAGAATGCACTACTTACTGTGGGTGGTGGTATGTGACGCCATCTATGTATTGCACAGGTAGGCTTTGAGAGGGGTTATGGTGTATTCCTTTATAATTTTAAATGAATGAATGGGCTCTTATGATGATATTAATGAGAATGTTGACTTAATGTCTAATGAATAAAGGTATTCTTAATGAAGCTCATGAAGAATAGGTGACTTAAATGCTTATATGTTTAATGTGAGGATGCATGCTATACTTGGATTGTACTATGAGTTACTTCCTTGTAATGACTTGTGAAGTATGAATGTGCCTTCTCAATGGTGAGTTCAAAGGAGTACTTAGTGTAAGTAGCAGTATGGGATGCTACTTACACATTGCACAAATAAAACATAGAGTTGCCTTAGGTGATGGCCCTTAATGTGATTATATGACTTATGTAATGTTGTTGTCTCTTATGAATGAATATGGTGTAAGGATGGTAAGGTTGAATGGTAAGTTTACTTTTGAGTTTTCGATTGTTGGTTTTATAAAAGGAATGTTTTAATTTTGCACTATTTTCAAGTATCTTGTGGTATGAATACTATGAGGCTTGTATAATACCCCTTCGGGGTCGAGTACGTCGTGTCACATCCGGGGTCTAGACTCGGGTCGTGACAGGGGTCCTCCTCAGGGACCCTTGGGTGGTACTTGGGGAGTCGTACTCGGATGTTTAACCCCTAAAACCCCTATTCTGAGTAAGAGAACCATTTTTACATGTTTTAACTCTCATACAACACTCCAAAACTCTTACCAAAGGCTCTAGAACTCGCTAGTTCAACTCACTAAATTACGGGGTGTTACAATATCCCCCACTTGGGAATATTCATCCTCGAATGACACTTTAAACACTTCTTAAAGTCCAAAAGCTAAATTAGCATCCCATTATCCATGAACTACATCTAATGTACACAATTAAAGGAGAACTTCAATTCCACAAACTAGGCATGCTCATAATCAAGTCATGAAGTGTACATGCAATTCTATTCAAAGCACTACCTCATGAGAAGAACAATGCATATAAATCATTTCTAACAAAACCTAACCACTTTCATGAACATGCACATAAGGAAATCATCGCAACATATAAAGCAAACGATAACCCCACTAGATAGGCATACTATCCCCCATTTGGGAGTAAGCCTACACAAACTTTTCTAAACATCATTCATACTTGAAACAACTTTAAAGTCCAACATAACAAGTCACAAAAGTTAGGAAAACCAGAAATTTTACTAAAGCATGAAACACATACCGTGAGGGACATGAGGAGATCACTCTTGATCTTCTCTAGATTGGAGATCATATACCATATCCTTCTTTTGAGGCTCTACATCCCCACTACTATAGGCAACTTGCTTATCTTCTCTTCTTGTAACCTAGCCTTAGGGCAATCTTTCATCACGTGGACACTCTAACCACAACTAAAACAACCCATTCTACCGGCCAAACACCTAACCTCATGCCTCTTACCACACCTAGCACAAGAGGGCCATAGGGACTCAT
Source organism: Solanum gracilifrons (assembly GCA_029582605.1). NCBI lineage: Eukaryota > Viridiplantae > Streptophyta > Magnoliopsida > Solanales > Solanaceae > Solanum > Solanum gracilifrons. Next base: position 40,596 of record JAJOOH010012308.1, read on the forward strand.
TACCCATCCCTTGTGACCTAGGGGTAGACACCCTCTCATCCTTATGCTTAGGAGCATTAGAAAAGCCTTGTCTTGAAAACTTTTGTTGATCCTAGAACGATCATGTCCATTGGACTCATCATTAGAAAAGTCCCAATCCTTGATTCTAGCTCTTTTCACCTCCCAATTTATTTTCTTAAGCTTCTGCTCTTAAATTTGTTGAGCATGGACCATGAGGCAGGAAATATTAATACTAGGGATAAGCATTGCCTAACGGTACTCATTGACCACTAATTCAGACACTCCCATCACAAACTTATTCATATTGGCCCTTGAATCCCCCACAACGGTTGGAGCTTATTTGGATAGTTGGGTGAACATAAGGGAATACTCATTCACACTCATACCCCCTTGCTTAAGATTTATGAATTCTTGCATTTTTAGTTTCTTCAACTCTAAGGGAAAGAACCTATCAAGAAATTCCTCTTTGAACTCTTCCCACTCTATTGGTCCCTCTCCTATAGGTCTACTATCTTTCCATTGCCCATGCCAAATTTGTGCTACATCTCTCAATTGGTAAGAGGCTAGATCTACTTTTTCTACCAAAGTCAAGCCCATGATGGAAAGCACCTTATAGACCTCATCTACAAAACTTTGAGGGTCTTCCTCCATTTTGGAGCCACAGAACTCCAGAGGGTTCATCATCAAAAACTCTCTCACCTAAGAAAAATCCATTCCACTTATTGGGTTTGTCGGAGCCACCACCTATCTATTGGCTTGCGCCGTCAAAGCTTGAGCCAATAAATGCATAAGCTCTGAATTCTGCAAGAGTGGCATTCCCTGTTGGAGCTTGAAGAGGATCTTGTGGAGGGACTTGGTTTGGAACATTAAGAGGAACCTCTTGCTCTCCAACACCTTTCTCAACTCTCCTAGCATTTTCCCTAGTATTTGCCATAACCTAAAAAATCATAGGCGAACATTAGAAGAAGGACCTGCTAGGGCTCAACTTCTATGGCACAACTAAGAGAATGAAGAAGTGAGACTTTTCCTAAGCATCCAATAGCCTCATATTCATAAAAGTGGCGCACTTCACATTTATGAACAATACACTACTAGACGTGGTTTGAGACAATCCTAGAACTATTATAAACATTGTGCTCTGATACCAAGTTTGTCACAACCCAGGAGTACCCCCTAGACGTAACACGGCGTACTCAACCCCGAAGGGGTCTAATACAAGCCATTAGTATCACAACATAGGTGATATAAAAGTATGGGAAATTTAAAACATCTTTCAGACCATACAATGGAAAATATTTTTATAAGCAAGAAGAAGTCTTTACTAACACATTTGTCTCAAACCATTTATTTAAATTCATTAATAAAAGTCTTTGGGACGCAGCCCATACAAAGTCTAAAAATATAAATAAATGACATAAAAAAATAACATGGGTTTGTCCTCGAAGCTACGAGGACTCAACAATTCTTCAACTCTTTTTGATCTTTTGAAACCTAGCCTTCAAAGCAACTCAATCTCCTGAACCCTACATTTGATTAGAATGGACACAATATGCGTTAGTACAAAATAAACCGAGTATGAAAGCTAGCACAACATCATAAGGGAATCTCAAATGGTTAGTCAACATAATACATAAGCAAAACAAATAATAACATAGCCATAGCATAATCATCACGATACTATCATGGTCTTCAACATAAATTTTGTATAAACATAAGTCAATATAAGACATAGTTAATGAGCATAATAGACAAAGTATATTCATATAAGCATAATTGACTCTTAGTCATCATTACCATAATACCACCATTGTCATGTAACATCAAAAGTATACAAGTGCAAGGCAAGAATAGCATCCCATAATACCACTCGAGCCAAGTATCTCTTTTTGGTCATTCTAATCATTGTCCAAGTGCATGGTTAAGTCATAAGTCTTTCTACCATAACGTCACCATACTTCTACATAACCTCAAGACACACTTGTGCAATGCATGAAAGGCATCACATACTACCCTTCACACTAAGCATAGCCTTGAAGTCATATTAGTCATATATACCCTCCTTTTTTGTCTTACTATTAGCTTAGTTCATATAGACAAGGGAACTACCACCTTAGTCAATCATATCTTGGTAGGCAACTATAGTAACAACGCAAGCTAAGTCATACTACATAAGAGAACCCTTCACAACTAGCCTCAAGTCATACTTGTTCCATGTATGGATAGCATCCCATACTACTACCCAAACTAAGTACTTCTTTAGACTACCATGAATGTTCAGTAGTTGGGGTCTAGTCCCTCTATTTCATTTGCCTCTATTCTTATAAGGTACTTCTCTATTTAGTACTAGGCAAGTCATAACCTATGAATGAACTCTATTTCTCAATTCAAGGCTACCAAGGAATAACCCCCTAATATGATACACCATGCTATCATCTTACTAACATAACTAGGTAAAGCTATGCTAACTACCTTGGAAGACACACTAACATGCAAGTCCAAGCTACTCTAGGAAAGATACAAGTGTCCTATCCTAGCTACCATGAAATAGTCCTAAACAAAATAAGTCATGCTACCCATACAAGTGTACTAGAATACAAATGCAATTTATCCATAGGGGAGTCTAACTACCTTGGAAGACACACTAACATGCAAGTCCAAGCTACTCTAGGAAAGGTACAAGTGTCCTATCCTAGCTACGATGAAATAGTCCTAAACTAAATAAGTCATGCTACCCATACAAGTGTACTAGAATACAAATGCAATTTATCCATAGGGGAGTATGATTCTCAACCCTAAGCTACCCTTATAACAGTATGAGTCCTCAATCCCAAGCTACGATGACTAACATAACTCAACTTATCCTTGAAATTCACCTTACAATGCATGTCAAGATGCCCTTAGAAGAGTATGGATCCTCAATCCTAAGCTACCCTTAGGAGAGTATAAGTCCTCAATCCTAAAGCTACCATGAAATGGTCTTGGACAAACCAAGCCAAGCTACCATGAAGGCATCCTTACAATGCTAGTTCAAGTTACCCATAGGAGAGTATCAATCCTCATTCCTAGGATACCATGACTACTACTAACTCATTCCACCATGACATGCATTCTACAATGCTAAGTCAAGCTATCCCTTAGGAGAGTATATATCCTCCATCCCAAGCTATCAACTGTGGTCTTATCCTACTAAGCCAAGGTATAAATGAAGGAAACATATGCCTCAATTTCAAGCTATTCTAGACTAACATGATTTGATTCATTTTAGGTTATGAAGTTAACCTAGAATTCTTCTATCTGAGAGAACTTGCATCCCCTAGCACATTCATGTCTAGGTGTAAAAGAGAAAGATAATACACAACAAGATCACATCATATTGCTTTTACCCAAAAGCCCTAAAAATGATGGCTATAAGCCCTACTTTCAAGCTTAACTTCATTCTGTCATGATCCATGTCTAAATTAAAAGCTATTCAGTCACATTCTTTACTACTAAGTGATTCTAGTCATAATTGATTCATAAAGGTTCAATTCCAACTTTACAAGTCAAGATCCTTCCTATTCAATCAAGTCTAGTTCAATTCATGATTAGATGATCCTAACTATGATCAATTAGCATATAAGACATTGATTTAGGAAGATCACCTTGAACCTTCAACTTTGCCTCTAATAGCAAAAACCCACAAAGAACACATTCATCAATTTAGATTAGGGTTTACTATAGAAATCATATGAATTTGTCATAATATCACTAAAAAAAATCTAAATAAATCATAATTAGGTAGTATCTACTATATTGGAATCATACCCAAGCCCTACCCACAATGCAAACACAACCCTAGCTATAATTGGGTTTTTTATTTCACTAGTGGGGAAACTATAGGGGCTCTGTGGGTGGAAGAACCCATAGATGATTAAGCTTTACATAACTTCAATCAAATCCGTCAGCAAATCTTTACTCAATGGTAAATTCGACCTAGTTTCGGCCCCTCTTCTTCTTCTTCTTCTTTCATTATATGTGAGAGAATATTTGGAGAGTGATTTGAGTGTTCTAAGATAAATGAATTAATGAGTTAGTTTAGGGGCCTATTAATCTTATATAGGAGGTACATTAAGTATATAACCGACCTCCCTAAGCCCCTAAGTAATAACTAGCTTGATTCCCAAACCCCCAACTTAAGACTAAAACTCTAAAATTGGCAATATCTATGCCCACCCATCCACGAACCGTGGATGGGTCTACTGGCCGTCATGTGGTCTCGTGGTTTGCACCGGAGTCTTGTCTTGGCAGGCCTCAAAAGACCTTGACCTATTCCCATGACCTACGGGGAATAGTTTGGTCTACTGGCCGTAGATGGCCATCCATAGGTCACCTATTTTTCCAGATTTTAGGGACTGTTTTGGGGTCCTACTCAAAGATTCCTTAGGTGGTACTTGGGGAGTCGTACCCGGACTTTTAACCTCTAAAACCCCTATACTAAGTATGGGAACCATTTTTACAAGTGTTAATCCCTATACGACACTCCAATACTGCTACCAAAGGCTCTATAACTCACTAGTTCCACTCACTAAATTACGGGGTGTTACACCTAAAACCCTAAATACTAGACCTTAAACCCTAAACCCTCAATCCTAAGCTCTTTTCCCTAAACTCTTGATCCTAAACTCTAAACTCTAAACCCTAACCCTAAACCAGACACCCTAAACCCTAAAGGCTAAATCCTATATGCAAAACCCTATACCTTAACCCCTAAACCATAAACCCTAAGCCTACAACCTGAAAACCTAAACCATTAATCCTAAACCGAAACCTAAACCAGAAACCCTAAATCCTAAACTCTAAACCCTAAATCCTAAACTCTAAACCCTAAACTTTATACCCTAAGACCTAAGCCCTAACCCAAAACCCTAACCCTAAACCCTAAACCCTAAACCCTAAGCCCAAAACCCTAGACACTAAACCCTAAATCCTAAACCAAAATCCTAAAACCTAAACTTGGAACATAAAACCATAAATTGTAAACTATAAAACCTAAACTCTAAACCCTAAACCCTAAACTCTATACCTTAAATCGTAAATCCGTTAACCATAAACTCTAAGCCCAAAATATTAAACCATAAACTTTAAACCTGAAACCCTAAAGCCTAAACCCAAAACTCTAACCAAAAACCCTAGACCATAGATTGTAAACCCCTAACCCTAAAGCCAAAACGCTAAATGCTAAACTCCAAACTTGGAAACCAAAACCTTAAACCATAAACCATAAAACCTAAACTCTAAACCCTAAAACCCTAGACCCTAAACCCCTTAACTATAAACCCTAAAAACTAAACCTTAAACCATAAACCTTAAATCCTACACCCTAATCCCAAAATCCTAAACACTAAACTCTAACCCTAAACCCCAAATCTGCTAAGCCCCTGACCCCTCCAACGGTCTCTTTTTTTAAAAAAAAAAAAAAAAAAAAAAACCCCAAATCTAATCCTAAACCCTAAACACTAAACTTTAAACCCTAACCCTAAACCATTAATCCTAAACCCTAAACCTTAAATCCTAAATTATAAAGCCAAAACCCTAATCTCTAAACCATGAACCATAAAGCCTAAACCCTAAACCCTAAACCCTAGCCCCTAAACGCTAACCCTTAAACCTAAAACCCTAAAACCTAAACCAAAAAGACATAAATCTTAAACCCTAAACTGTCACGACATGAGAGCACCCTGTAGTCGTAACACGCCATACTCGACCCCGAATGGGCTAATACAAGCCTCCAAGCATTCATAACATTCGACATATAGAAATAGTGCAGAATTAAAACTTATTTACAACTAAACTATCAAAAACTCATTTATAAAGCAGTGGAATACAAAAGTCTCACATGGCCATCTTAGACAAAACATAACAAGATAGGGTCACAACGCTTTACAATCAAAGTCTTAGCAATAGTCTCAAAATAAGAAAGAACTAGAAATAATAAAAGTCCTTGTCCTCGATCTATGAGGACATACCAAGTCTTGGAGGAAACTCTATCCAAACACTTCAATCCTAGCTAGAGTCAACCACTTGTCGAAACCTACACTTGTAGTAAAAAAATAAGAGAAACATGGGTGAGCACACAGAAATGTACTAAGTATGATAACTCTAATGATCATTAAATGAACTAGTGAAACTAGAGCCTATCGACTTTGTGTTGAGTTTGTAATGAGGTTAGATGTTGTGTAATGTTGTCCCGAGCGTTGTTTGATGGAATTTAGTGAGTTAACGTCAAGGTACGTGATAGACTCTGTTGTTGAAATACCCTTTATAATGTTGGTTAAGGGTTTCTTGGTAAAGTGCCAAGCTAAGGGGGCAAGGCTTAAGCCAAAGGCCAAGGATGTCAAACCTTGACCAAGCATTGTCCCATATCTACGGACCACTTCACAGTCAGTGGTCTTTACCGTGGTCCGTAGAAGTGGTCGTGAAGGTCGTTTGGTGGCATGGGAGGCAAGGCACTTTAGCCAATCTACTGCCCCAAATTCATGGACCACTCTACGTCCAATAGTCTTAACCACAGTGTGTAGAAGTGGCCATGAAGATGTAACGACTCAGAAAATGATAGGATGAATTAGAGCCTTGATGTCTAGGTTAGTATGACTTTAATTTGGTGTCTTGGCTGCTTTAGAACTTCAATGGTGTGAGGAAGGAGCCTAAAGTGCAAGCTAGGACCTAGACTAGAAAGATAGGGTGGTGAAAACCTTGTTACTTCATGTAGACTTTTGGCGATAGGGTGCTTGATCACCCAAAGGGTTGGGCGAGTCGCCCTTATGCCCTTTTGATCGCCTAAGGAACTACCCTCATAGCCTTAGTTTCGGAACAATCGGTGAGCTAAGTTGAATCTCGCCAAGCTGGTCGGTGGATCACCCATTGCTCGCCTTACATCGCCTAGTTTACTGACCATTTATCCAAGATGCTGGACCAAAGGGTGAGCTAAATGGTTGCTTGCCAACCTAGTTAGTGTGTTGCCCATTGGCACCTTTCCTTTGCCCAATGACCAGCCCTTTGAATGAGCTCACTGGAAAAAAGGGCGAGCCAAGGGTGCACTTGGTGAGTAGCCTAGTGCACTTGGCAAGCCCAAGGTTCCAAAGGGCGAGAACAGACGGGCAAGCGGCAGATTTTTAAGTTATAACCTGTTCGGTCAACTTCAAATGATGATATATCTTATCTCAAAACGAATTATATGGGCCATTACATATACAATTAAAGGCCTCTTAGTCCTCTTTCCAATACTACCAAGTTTGCCCAATTCTGATCTCGGAGTAAAACGTTGAGCCCGAAATAGTGAAGCATTGGAAAAATGGACGAGCCAAAGGCCATTAGGTGAGTCACCTAGTGCCCTTGGAGAGCCAAGGGTTGCAAAAGGCAAGCTTAGACGGGTTTACTGCAAACTTTTAAGTTTAAACTTTGTGGGTCCTTAATTCTTTTCCTAAGTTGAGTCCCTATTATTCTATGCCTTTCCTAGCAACTATAAAACCCTTTTAGACCTAAATTCTTCATGTAAGTCTCTCCAAATAAAATTAAAAAGAAACCCACCTCCTCTCAAATATTTCTCTCCGTATAATCCTCCATTGAAGAAGGTCAAGAACTTGTAGCTAGGGTTTTGATTCAAGGTGATTTCTTCATCAAATATCTTGGGGAATCTTGACAAAGGTATGGTGATCCTTCATCTAGAGATAGCTTCCATCCCTAGAGTCAATTCAAAATAGATTTCAAAATTTCAAGTTCATGAAAATCTTAGGATTTTACTCAATCTCATGGGTTCTTTCATCAAATGTTTACAAAAGGTTTCTAATGAACAACTATGATTATATTGATGTTTAATTGATGATTTAAGATGATTTTTATACTATGAACCCATGATTTCTCTCAACTCCTAAATTGTGTCATTATGAAGTGTGTTTGTTGTTTATGGAAGCTTATGATTGGAATATGTCTAAATAGCTTTGGGTTATTGGATGGTATTCTTGTTTATGCTTAAGTATGGTAGATTAATGATAAATTGATAAATTGTGAGCATGGCCTTGAAGGGGCAAGTTATTATTTATTTCTTGAATGGTGAATTAGATGTCGATCCACTTGAATGGTGGAGGTGTTTACTTACTATGTACAATGTGATCATGGACTTGAAGGAATAATGTGAGGAATTGAAGTATTATTTTGTTGTTGTATATATGAATGTGAAGTGAAGCATGTGTGTGATCTAAATGAGTAAATGATGATCATGATTAGAAGCTAATTTGTGTTAGGATTGAAGGTTATCTCTCTATTAACACTGGTAAATGATGGTGATTATGTGAAAGTCTATTCTCACACACACACATGAATGAATGAACGAACGAGTTTAATTAAAATGTTATGAATGTGGAGTCTATTGAAAGGCTATTTCTCAATTGTACTCTAATGAATGAAAAGACTTGTTGTGAAAGGACTTTCTCACAATAAGGGGATTCATAGGTGAAAGGTTATTCTCATCTTTGAATATATAAGTTTTCCAATGAATGAATGAATGTTGGGTTCGGTATGGATGCTCATCTGAGTTGAGGCAGTGTATCTAGTAGCAATCCATGATGCCATAAAAAAACTAATGTAAAGAATGTAATGTACTCTGTGGGGAATAATGTCGAGCACCGAGTGGATATGGATTGGGATGGTTTTCATTTGGGTTGAGGCACCTAGTAGCAATCTGTTGAGATGGATGCTTATTTGAGTAGAGGCGGGGCATCTAGTAGCAATTTAACTATCCCTTAAACTATGTGCCTACATAGGTCTAGCTAGTGGATCTACTTAAGGCTAAACAAACGATGGTCCTACCTTTGGCAACTAGGAATCCCTTTATCCGGTGAGGGTGACACTGGGATTCCATGTCAAGCTCACATGGTCTATGTCAGTAAGGCTTACCCCCACAAAGAGTGTTGATGAACCATGGTTTCTTAAGGATGTACTACTTAGTGTAGGTGGTGGAATGGGACGCCATATATGCATTGCACAAGTAGGCATTTAAGAGAGGTCACGGTGTGTTCCTTATGATGTTACTGAATGAATGGGCTATTGTGATGATGTGTTAATGAAGAATGTTGAGCTAATGCAAAGATGCATGCTATACTTAGATTGTATTATGAGTTACTTCCATGTCATGTCTTATTGTATATGTATGTGTCTGGTCTACTGTGACTTCAAAGGGATACTTAGTCTGAGTAGTAGTATGGGATGCTACTTGCACATTGCACAAGTATGACTTAGGGATGTCTTAGATGTTGGTCCTAATGTGATGATGTGATTCATGTAAGGTTTATGTCTCTTGAATGCTTTATTGTGTAAAGGTTCTTATCTATTGTAGCCTTGAGGAATACCTAGGTATGGTATGAAGAGGTAGTATGGGCTGCCACTTCATGTCTTTCTTAGGTGTATCTTATGATAACTTTATATAGGAACCTATAATGATGAAATGACTCACTTGACGAATATGTTTAGATGTTGTATATTGGTACAAGTTGAGCATGATTACTTGTAATGTGAAGCATGATAAATGGTAAGTTCACCTTTGGTGATCTTAAGGTGGTACCTTAGTGTGGGTGGTATGGTGGGACACTACCCATACATTGCACAAGGTATAACTAGAGGGTTACTTAAGGTGGAGGCTCAAGATAAAGGTAAAGGGTTGTATGTGATTACTGTTCAAATGTGAATTATGTGACTTTGTATATTAGTTGTGACTTATAGTATGCCTCTTGTATCAATGTTCATGATGTTTTATAAAATTGGCATAGAAGCATGAATTCCAAATGAAATGTCCGTTTTAGGCATGTTTTTCTATGGTCATCATACTTAGTACATTTTCGTGTGCTAATCCATTTTCTTTTATTTTTACTACAACTTTAGGTTTCGGTAATTGAGTATCTCTCTAGTTGGAGCTTGGACTAGACTTCTTCCAAGACATCCTTTGGTATGTCCTCATAGATCGAGGACAATGACTTTTAATGTTTCTAGTTCCTTTGTGTTTTAAGACTATTGTTAAGACTTCGTTTGTTAAAAGGGCTGTGACCCTATATTGTTAAGTTTTGTCTTAAGATGGCCAAGTGAGAATTTAGTATTCCGCTTCTTTATAAATGTTTTTGATTGTTTGTTTTATTAAGAAAAGTTTTAATTATGCACTCTTTTTGTTACCTAAGCGACGAATGAATGCTATGAGGCTTGTATAAGACCCCTTCGGGGTAGAGTACGCCGTGTCGCATCCGAGGCCTAGACTCGGGTCGTAACAGAAGATGCCTTAGCATCTCGTATCTTGGCAAGGAAAGAATGGGACACTACCTAAGAGGACCACGGGCACCATGAAGGGCCGTGGTCCCCTTTCACGGACCGTACAAGGTGGCGTGGTCCCTGACGGGGCTGCCTCATTTAGGAAGTTTTTTGTAATTTCAAATTTAAGTTATATTGAATTGGGGTCGTTTAAAATAGATATATATCAAATATATATATAGTTTTAATTCTTTTAACACCTATATTACCCCATTATCGAAAACAGCCAAATCAAAACCCCAAACTTCTTCCTCTCTCAATAATTCTCTCTCTAACTCAAGGAAGAAGAAGAAGTGAAAGCTAAGGATTGGATTCAAGGCATTTTCTTCATCATATTTCTTGGAGAATCTTAGTTAAGGTATGGTGATCCTTCATTTGGGGTTAACTTTCACCCTAGAGTCAATCCAAAAGAAGTCTTCAAAGTTTTCAAAGTTCATGAAAAACCAAGGGTTTTACTCAATCTCATGGATTCTTTCTTCAAATGAATTCAAATGGTTTATAATGTCATATATTTATTGTATTGATGTTTAATTGATGATTTGTGATGAAAATATTATGTGAACCCATGATTTCTCTGAATTCCTAATTTGTGCCTTTATGAAGTGGGTTTGTTGATGATGAAGGCTTATGATTGAAATATTTCTAAATTAATCTGGGCTAATAAATTGTATCATTATCTATGCCTTAATTATGGTGAATTATTGGTGTGTTGATGATGTGAGATTCATGGCCTTGACGACAAGTTTTGACTAAATTACTAGTTGAAGTAGAATTGTGCTAGAGATGTTGATCCACTTGAAAGGTTCAGGTGTCTCCTTACTAAGTATATGAATATGAATTCAATGAGGTTGAGGTTATCATGACTTGAAGGTAATTGTGTTGTTATTGAAAGGCTAATTCTTAATTTGACACTAATGTATGATGATGATGGAATGTGAAATGTTGCCTTCTATATGTTGAATCTAGAAGTTGTAGGCTTATGCATACTTTTATTGTATAATGAATGTCTCTTGACTTGGTGAATATGAATCGATAGGCTCTTGCATTTCTTTCATATATGAGTGATGAATGTGTCTTGACTGGATGGCTATATATGAATTGATAGGCTTTAGGCATTTTTTCAATAAAAGATCTAATATATAGAAGACTCTAAAATCAATAGGCTAGTGGCATTCCTTTCTTAATGAGTCAATGTACCATGAATCGATAGGATAGTGGCATTCCTTTCATGAGTATACAAATGTAATGAGGGACCATGAATCGATAAGCTTATGGCATTCATTTCATGGGGACCCTAGAGCTATCCTTGAATGTACCATGGATCGATAGGCTTATAGCATTCCTTCCTTGTGTAGTGATGTATCATGGGTCGATTGGCCTATGGCATTCCTTTCTAATACACTAATGTAATGTGAATGAAATAATCTATGGGAATGTAGGCTAAGCACCGATTGGATTTAGTTAGATGGAAACTCTCCCAATGTTAGATAAGAGTTCCAAGGAACATTTTCCTACCCCATAACTATGTTCCCACATGGGATATTGGCTAGCGGATTTCATCCGAGCTAATGTTACGGTTCTACCTTAGGCAAGTGGAACACTCTTTACGGTGTGGGGCAATATGACATCGGATTTCATGTCTAGCTTGCATGGTCTATGTTGGTTAAACGCTCATGTGAGATGTGCATTATGGTTTCTTGAGAGGTTCTATGAAATGTAGGTGGTAGTATGGAATGCCATCTATACATTGCATGAGTAGTCTTTGATAGGATCATAATGAGTTCTGTAAGTCTTAATGGCTAATGTATAAAAGTCCTCTAAATGAAGTAATTGAAAAATATTGACTCTTAACTGCTTAATGTGATACGCATGCTATACTTGGGGGTTATATTATGAGTTATTCTCCCTTTCCATGCCTTATGAAATGTTATGTCTCTTAAATATAGATATGGTGTAAAGGTGAAAAGGAATGAATGGTAAGTTCACTTTGGGTGACCTTAATGTGGTACCTTGGTCTGGATGGTGGTTGGGACCCTATCTATACATTACACAAGGTATAGCATGAGGGTTACTTGAAGTGAAAGTCTAAGATAAAGTTAATGGCTTACATGATGATATTGTCTAAATGTGGTATTATGACTTGCGTGATGATTATACTTGTATTGTATGTCTCCTATGCTATTGTAGATGATATTTCTAAAAAATGGCATAATGCATGGTTTCCAACTAAAATGTCCTTTTTAAAGCATGTTTTTGCATGGTCATCTTACTTAGTACAATTTGTGTGCTAAACCATATGTCTCTTATTTTAACTACAAGTGTATGTTCCGGCAAGTGATTGCTTCTAGCTTGATTGAAGAGCTTGGATTACTATTCCTCCAAGGCTAGAGCGGTACGTCCTCATAGATCGAGGACAAGAGTCTTTTGAAGTTTCTTTCCTTTTGCATGTAATAGACAATTCTAGTTCCTTTGATTGTAAAGGGCCATGTCCATACATTAGTTTTAAAGATTTGGTTAAGATAACCATGTGAGACTTAGACTTCCGCGGTGTCTTTTAAAGTTGTTTTTAATGAAGTTTGAATGTTTGGATCTAAATAAATTTTTAATTCCTCACTGTTTTCATTATTGAATGCAATGAATGACAATGAGTCTTGTCTAAGACCCCTTTGGGGTCGAGTATGTCATGTTATGACTATGGGGTGCTCTCGAGTCGTGACAAACATGGTATCAGAGCATAAGATTTTTGAAATGGTTTTAGGGTTTATGTCTCACAAGCCATGCCTAGTAGAGTCTTGTTCATCGGTGTGAGTCGTGACATGTCTATGAGCGAGAGGCTATAGGACGTTAGAAAGTTACACTTCTTTCATATTCTTGAAGTTGTGCCTTAGAGTTTAGTTTTATAGATATCATTTTCCTAACCATTCTCTTGTGTTTATAGGATATGAATACAAGGGGTAACCCAAGAATGATGGAAACGGAGATAGGTAATGAGAAAGATCCTCCCCAAGGTCTTCAAGTTTACCAACTGCCTCAAGAGAATCAAGTTCTGGTGGATCCCCCGGCCATGACCAATGAAGAGATTAGGGCGGCCTTTCTAACCCTAGCTCAAGCCATGACGGCTCAAGCTAACCGAGATGTGGGGCCTAGGGTGAATGCTAATGAGAGTACCGTTGCCTCAAGGTGTAGAGACTTTGTGAGGATGAATCCTCCGATATTTCTTGGTTCTAGAGTGGGACAGGATCCCCAAGAATTCTTGGATGAGGTATATAAGATAGTCAATACTATGGAGGTATCTTCTAGGGTGAAAGTTGGCTTCCTATAAATTCAAAGAAGTGGCCCAAGTGTGGTTCACTCAATGGAAAAGCAATAGGCCTTTAGAAGCGGGTCCGATAGAATGGGAGGCATTTAACGGAGCGTTCCTTGGTAGGTACTTTCCCCGTGAGAAGAGGGAGTATAAGGTTGAGGAGTTTATCAATCTTAAGCATGGTAATATGAGTGTGGAAGAGTAGTCTTCGAAATTTACTCTCTTCTCTAAGTATGCTCCGTCCTTGGTGTATAACCCTAGGGATGAGATGAGTCGGTATGTGACGGGTATATTAGACCTAGTTGAGGAAGAGTGTCGTACGACGATGCTCCATAATAATATGGACATTTCTAGACTTATGGTGTATGCTCAATCTATTGAGGAGCCCAAACTTAAGAGGAATGGTAGGGAGTTGAAAATGGGTAGGTCGCATGAGTAGGCAACCTACGTTCAAGAAGAGAGATCCTAACCAAGATTCTTCAACTGCTCCTAAGGTAAATGAGGAGTAAGGTGGTGTTTCTCAATTTTCTAAACCTCTTTCCACCACTTGTGGGAAGAGGCCTCATGGGAAGTGCCTAGCCAGTACTAGTGAGTGCTATGGTTGTGGAAATCATTATCATCAAGTGAGGAATTGTCCTACTCTTATGGCTGGAGGAAGGGAAGCCAAACAAGCTTCTTATGTTGGCTCGGATCCTAATGCTCTAAATAAGAACCGTTTCTATGCTCTTGAAGCTAACAAGGACAAAGGAGCTAATCCAGATGAAGTTACCGGTAAGTTATAGTTCCTTTTGTTGTGATGAGATCCTTTTGTTGTTGTTCATGATATCCCTAGTTGGGTTTACCCTTAAGTATGGGATGGTGTATTGAATTTTAGGTTGTGGTGAATTTTGATATCCTTATATTTTTCCTTCTATTCTTATTCAAGCATGAGACCAAGAGTTCCTTGTAGCTTGCTTAATGTTTTGGAGTTATGTGTGATTTTGTGATATTCGTAGTCTCCCTGTGTTGTGCATGTTCTTGTTGAATTCTTGTTCATATGAGAAAATATTTTTTTATAATTGTGTTCCTCATGTTGATATGCATCTATGATGAGTTGCGTAAATGCTTCATTAGTTGACTTGTTGAGCTTGCTTAAATGTGTTCTTGAAAGAGTTGCATAATATGCTTTTATGAGAAAATTGCATAATGTCCATAAAGATGTTATGATGAGCATGATGTGATTTGGAGAAGGAAGTTCCTGCAATGAAATGAGAAATACGTAGTTAATGCATAATGAGTTTGTAGATGTAGTTCCTACCTTCTTGTTCGCATTGAGCCTTTTGATGTGGAGTTTATGTTTCCTCCTATGTTTATGCATTTATGTTAATGTGTCATGATTGTGGGTTGCTAGTCTTGAGTCGTTACCCCTTAATGTGTTTAAAGTGTCATTCCAGGACAAATGTTCCTATGTGGGGGATAATGTAATGACCCTAAAAATAAACTAGTAAAACTAGAGCCTATCGGCTTTTTGTTAAGTTTGTAATGAAGTTAGATGTTGCGTAATGTTGTCCCGAGCCTTGTTTGATGGAGTTTAGTTAATCAACGTCAAGGTACGTGACATACTCCATTTTTGAAAGACCCTTTATAATGTTGGTTAAGGGTTGCAAGGGAAAGTGCCAATCCAAGTGGAAAAGGCATAAACCAAAGGCCAAGGTTGCCCAACCTTGTCCAAGCACTATCCCAAGTCCGCAGACCATTTCACGGTCAGTGGTCATGACCACGGTCAGTAGAAATGGCCATGAAAGTCACTTGGTGTCGTAGGAGGCAAGGCACTTTGGCCAAGCTACTACCCCAAATTCACGGACCACTCCATGGCCATTTGTGTTGACCACGGTCTGTAGAAGTTGCCATGAAGTGAAGAAGCCTTAGGATCTGCGATCTTGGCAAAGCAACAAGGGGACACTTCCTCCACGGGCTGTGGTTCCCTTTCACGGACCGTACAAGGGGCGTGGTCCCTGACCGGGATGCCTCATTTAGGGATTTTTTGGTAATTTCTTATTTAAATTATATTGATGTGGAGTAATTTTAGATATATATATATATATATATATATATATAGTTTTAAGTCTTTTAACAACTATTTTACCCCATTATTCAAAAGACCCAAATCAAAACCCCAAAGTTCTTCCTCTCTCAATATCTCTCTCTCTAACTCAAGGAAGAAGAAGAAGTGAAAGCTAGGGTTTGGATTCAAGGCATTTTCTTAATCAAAGTGCTTGGGGAATCTTAGTAAAGGTATGGTGATCCTTCATGTAGGATTAGCTTTCACCCTAGAGTCAATCTGATAGAAATTTTCAAAGTTCATGAAAAACCAAGGGTTTTACTCAATCTCATGAATTCTTTCTTCAAACGATTTCAAATGGTTTCTAATGACATATATTGATTGTATTGATTTTTAGTTGATGATTTATGATGAATGTATTCTATGAACCCGTGATTTCCCTCAATTCCTAATTTGTGCCTTTATGAAGTGGGTTTGTTGATTATGAAGGATTATGATTGAAATATGTCTAAATTGCTTTGGGCTTACGAATTGTATCATTATATATGACTTAATTATGGTGAATTGTTTCTGTGTTGATGATTTGAGATTCATGGCCTTGAAGGCAAGTTTTGACTAAATTACTTGTTGAAGTAAAATTGTGCTAGAGATATTGATCCACTTGAAAGGTCGAGGTGTTTACTTACTAAGTATATTAATGTTAATTCAATAAGGTTGAGGTGATCATGTCTTGAAGGTGATTGTGTTGTTATTGAAAGGCTAATTCTCAATTTGACACTCATGTATGATGATGATGGAGTGCAAAGTGTTGTCTTCTATATGTTGAATCTAGAATTGGTAGGCTTATGCATCCTTTTATTGGATAATGAATGCGTCTTCACTTGATGAATATGAATCTATAGGCTATGGTATTCCTTATATAGATAAGTGATGAATGTGTCTTGATTTGATGGCTATGAATTGATAGGCTTTACGTATTCTCTTCATAAAGGATCTAATGTAAATAAGACTCTAGAATTGATAGGGTAGTGGAATTCCTTTCTTAATGAGTCAATGTACCATGAATTGACAGGCTAGTGGCATTCCTTTCATGAGTATAAGAATGTAATGAGGGACCATGAATCGATAGGCTTATGGTATTCTTTTTATGGGGACACTAGAGCTATCCTCGAATGTACCATGGATCGATAGGCTTATAGCATTCCTTCCTTGTGTAATGATGATCATGGATCGACAGACCTATGGCATTTATCCCTAATACACTAAGGTAATGTGAATGAAATAATCTATGGGATTATAGGCTAAGCAACGAGTGGATATGGTTAGATGGAGACTCTCCAAATGTTAGGTTAGATTTCCAAGGAACATCTTCCTATACCATAACTATGTGCCCACATAGGATATTGGCTAGCGGATTTCATCAGAGCTAATGTTATTGTTCTACCTTAGGAAAGTGGAACACCTCTTTACGGCGTGGGGCAATATGACACCAGATTCCATGTCTAGCTTGCATGGTCTATGTTGGTTAAATGCTTATTCCCATCATGTGAGATGTGAATTATGGTTTCTTGAGAGGTTCTATGAAGTGTAGGTGGTAGTATGGGATGCCATCTATACATTGCATGAGTAGGCTTTGATAGGATCATAATGAGTTCTCTAAGTCTTAATGGCTATTGTATGAAAGTCCTGTAATGAAGTAATTGAAGAATGTTGACTCATAAATGCTTAATGTGATATGTATGCTATACTTGGGTTAGATTATGAGTTATTCTTCCTTGCCATGCCTTACGAAATGTTATGTCTCTTATGCATAGATACGGTGTAAAGGTGTAGAGGAATGAATGGTAAGTTTACTTTGGGTGACCTTAATGTTGTGCCTTGGTGTGGATATTGGTATGGGACGCTATCCATAAATTGCATAAGGTGTAGCATGAGGGTTACTTGAAGTGAAGTTATAAGGTAAAGGTAATAGATTACATGATGATATTGTCTAAATGTGGTATTATGACTTCCATGATGATTATACTTGTATTGTATGTCTCTTATGCTATTGTAAATGATATTTCTAAAAAAGTAGCATAATGCACGTCCCTTTTAAAGCATGTTTTTGCATGGTCATCATACTTTGTACATTTTTGTGTGCTAACCCATATTTCTCTTATTTTAACTACAAGTATAAGTTCCAGCAAGTGATTGCTTCTAGCTAGATTGAACAGCTTGGATTGATATACCTCCAAGGCTAGAGTGGTACGTCCTCATAGATCGAGGACAAGTGTCTCTTGAAGTTTCTTTCCTTTTTCATGTAATAGACAATTCTAGTTCCTTTGATTATAATGGGTCGTTTTCCTACTTTAGTTTTAAAGATTTGGTTAAGATGGCCATGTGAGACTTAGACTTCCGTTGTGTCTTTTAAAAGCTGTTTTTAATGAAGTTTGAATGTTTGGATTTAAATAAGTTTTTTAGTCTGCACTATTTTCATTATTGAATGCAATGAATGACTATGAGGCTTGTATAAGACCCTTCGGGGTCGAGTACGCCGTGTTACGACTAGGGGGTGCTCTTGGGTCGTGACAATGATCATGCAAAAACATGCTTAAAAAGGGACATTTTCTTTGAAAGTCATGATTTTATGCCATTTGGTAAAACTTCATAAACATTGAATAAACGAGGCATAATGTAAGTCACAACCAACATACAAGTCACCATTTCACATTTGAACAAGATCTCATATGACCCTTTACCTTCTCCTTGAGCTTCCACCACAAGTAACCCTCAAGTTATACCTTGTGCAATGTATGGCTAGAGTCCCATACCACCACCCACACCAAGGTACCACTTTACGGCCACAAAAAGTGAACTTACTATTCATCTTTCCCACCTTTACACAATAAAGCATATAAGAGACATAAACATTACATGAATCACATCAGCACATTAATACCAACATCTAAGACAACTCAAAGTCATACTTCCGCAATGTATACCATACTACCACCTACACTTCATAGAACCAATAGAGAACTTACTATGATCCTATCAAAACCTACTCGTGCAATGTATAGATGGCATCCCATACTACCACCTACACTTCATAGAACCTCTCAAGAAACCATAATGCACATCTCACATGATGGGAATAAGCGTTTAACTGACATAGACCATGCAAGCTAGACATGGAATCCGGTGTCATATACCCCCACACCATAAGGAGGTGTCTACTTGCCTAAGGTAGAATGTCAACATTAGCTCGGATGGAATCTGCTGGTTAATATCCTATGTGGTCACATAGATCTGGGAAGGGAAAATATTCCTTGGAACTCTAACCTAACATTGGGAGAGTTTCCATCTAACCATATCCACTCGATCCTTAGCCTGCATTCCCATAGATCATTTTATTCATAATACATATGTATAATAGGGAGGAATGAAATAGGCCTATCGACCTTTTCTACATCATTACCAAGGAAGGATTGCGATAAACATATTGATCCATGGTACATTCAAGGATAGCTCATGAAAAGAATGCCACTAGCCTATCGATTCATGGTCCCTCTTTACATTCTTATACTCATGAATAGAATGCCACTAGATTATTGATCCATGGCACACTGACTCATTAAGAAAGGAATGCCACTAGCCTATCGATTCTAGAGTCTTCTTTACATTAGCTCATTTATGAAAGGGATGCCTTAAGCCTATCGATTCATATCAATCAAGTCAAGACACATTCATTAGTCATATATGAAAGGAACACCATAGCCTATCGATTCATATTCATCAAGTCAAGACACATTTGTTATACAAGAAAGGGTCTCTAATCATACCAATTCAAGTTAGAACATTACATCATGGATGCTCTTCACATTCCATCACCATCGTTCATGAGTGTCGATTGGAAATATACTGTCAACAGTAACACTTTTACATTGTATACATGATCATCATTCTATAATTAAAATTACATACATATCCTTCACATCATAATCATACATAGTAATTAAACACCTCCACCTTTCAAGTGGATCAACATCTCTAGCACAATTCTACTTTAACATGTTATTTAACCATAACTTGCCTTAAAGGCCAAGAATGTCAAATCATTAACACACTAATTTTTTTCCGTAATTAAGGCATAGATAATGATACAATTCCATAACCCAAAGAAATTTAGACATATTCCAATCATAAGCTTTCATAATTAACAAACCCACTTCATAAAGGTACATTTTAGGAATTGGGAGAAATCATGGGTTCATAGAGTAATAAATCATAAATCATCAATTAAACATCAATACAATCAATATATGGCATTAGAAACCATTGAAGTCGTTTGGAGAAAGAACCCATGAGATTGAGTAAAACCCTAGGTTTTTTGATGAACATGAAAACTTTGAAAACTTCTTTGAAATTGACTCTAGGGTGAAAGCTAACCCTAGATTAAGGATCACCATACCTTTACTAAGATTCCCCAAGAAATTTGATGAAGAACCACCTTGGAATCACCAAACCCTAGTTTCAATGGCTCCCTTCTTCTTCTTCTCTAATGGTGGATTTCTATTGATAGAATATTTGATAGGAGGTGGGTCTTGTTTTGATTCTATTTGGAGTGACTTAAATGAAAGGATTTAGGTCTAAAAAGGGTCTTATAATTGCTAGGAAAGGAATAGAATAATAAGGAGTTAACTTTGGAAAAGAACTAAGGACCCACAAAGTTGTAACTTAAAATTTTGCCCCTTGCCCGTCTAAGCTCGTCCTTTGGACACTTGGGCTCCCCAAGTGCACTAGGTGACTCGCCAAGTGCAGCCTTGGCTCGCCCTTTGTTACAGTGAGCTCACTAAATGGGCTGGTCATTAGGCAATTGGAGGGGGCCAATGGGCTACACGCGAACCAGTTTAGCGAGCTGCCATTTAGCTCTCCCTTTGGTCCAACACCTAAGCCAAAAGGGCAGTCCACTAGGCAATCACAAGGGCACAAGGGCGACTCGCCCAACTCCTTGGGCGATCAAAAGACAAGGTTTCTTTAACCCTATCTTGCTAGTCTAGGTCGTTGCTTGCACCCTAGACTTCTACCTTGCTCCATTTAGGTTCTAAAATAGCCTAGACATTAACCTAAAGTCACAGTAATCCAAACATTAAGGCTCGAGTTCAACCTATAATAATCAGAGTCGTGACATTATACCCCCCAAAGGAACAATAGTCCTCGAATGACACTTTAAACACATTAAGGGAAAACGACT